>JAGFPH010001960.1:67676-83033 GCA_018207615.1 Philaenus spumarius
AGCCTTTAATGTGCCCTACCATATACGAAAACCCGCATCTTTCTAAACATTCTCGTTTAGCTAATAATAATTTTGGCCATAAAGAGGGTTGTTTTTCAAAATTTTTCAAAACCTTTTTACGTGAATCTATAAAGACCTAACTGACGTGTTTGGTGCAAATTTGTTCGAAATCTATCGAATAGTTTTCCCTCTAGCTAATAATAATAATATTTATTAGTTAATCGCCTACTTTAATAAAAGTATACAAAGCTAGAGAGAAAACTATTCGATCGATTTCAACCAAATTTGCACCAGACATGTCCAGTAGGCCTGCATAGATGCACGAAAAAAGGTTATGAACAATTTTGAAAAACAACCCCATTTTTGACCAAAAAACCCCCAAAAAATCAGTTATTATTTTTTTATAAAAAAACGGATCTAACGATTTTGATAAAATTTGGCTTATTTGTAGCCTTTAATGTGCCCTACCATATACAAAAACCCGCATCTTTCTAATGATTCTCGTTTAGCTAATAATAATAATAAATAACTGATTTTTGGGGGTTTTTTGGCCATAAAGCGGGTTGTTTTTAAAAAAAATTTCAAAACTTTTTTACGTGCATCTATAAAGACCTAATTGACGTGTTTAGTGCAAATTTTTTCGAAATCGATCGAATAGTTTTCTCTCTAGATAATATTAATAATAATATTTGTTAGTTAATCTCCAACTTTAATAAAAAAACTCTCCTACCCCACCCTACAAGTCACAGTGAATCTGTTTAGTAATTTAAATGTGTTTGTGAGAAAGTATGTGCCAGTTCCTGGTACCGTTTATTTTTAATGACATCCCAAAACTTGTTCTGGGGACACGTTCGGTGCTCACTGACCACTCCTGACCACAGCAATAGTTCATCTTTCATGAAAATTCTCTAACAACAATATCATATCATTTTAGTTGCATTTAAAAACTCTTTCAAAAAATACGTTTTGGGCACAGTATTTGTTTGGATCTAAATTTGTGTACGGCTTGTGGATATCTATTGTTGCGACCTTTATTAGGCACAAAGATACAAATCGTATTCCAAAATATTGCCTGTACACATTACTTAAGCATTAAAACAATAAAAGCGAACATTTCACGAATTAAAACGATTACTGTCCTTACATGTATTCCAGTTGGCCAAATGATACTGGCTTTAGCCAGGGCTATAGAATACAAGGGCTGGACCACTCCTTTGATGTTGACGCTCGCCGACTGTCCCAAACTTCCTCTTGCCCCCCCTCCTATGTGACGTCACTCTGGTATCATGACACGCCGCGTAAGCACGGTTCGCCTTAGCTCTCATGTGTTATTTGATATAACTTTGCAGACGATAATTCTTTAAAAAATTATGCAATACACACAATCACCTAAATTATATGTTTACCAAGTTTGGTGAATATTGAGTAATTATTTTGTTCAGTACAAGTGTTTAAAGAAGATATATAATTCCGCGAGATTTTCCGCCTTTTGAGGCATATTTAAAGCTAATTTTCTCGGAGAGGTATTCCACAAATTTCTTGAAAAATGTATACAATGCACACAATCACCTAAGTTATATGTTTAGCGAGTTTGGTGAATATTGAGTAATTATTTTGTTCAGTACAAGTGTTTAAAGAAGATATATAATTCCGCGAGATTTTCCGCCTTTTAAGGCATATTTAAAGCTAATTTTCTCGGAGAGGTATTCCACAAATTTTTTGAAAAATGTAGACAATGCACACAATCACCTAAGTTATATGTTTAGCGAGTTTGGTTAATATTGAGCAATGATTTTTTTCAGTACTAGTGTTTAAAGGAAGTATTTAATTCCGCGAGATTTTCGCCTTAGGGCGCATATTCAAGGCTAATTTTCTCCAAGAGGCATTCCTTGCATTTCTTTTAAAAAATATACAATACACACCTAAATTATATGTTTAGCAAGTTTGGTGAATATTGAGCAATTATTTTGCTCAGTACACGTTTTTAAAGAAGGTATATAATTCCGCAAGATTTTCGCCTTTTGACGCATATTCAATGCTAATTTTCTCGAAGATTCATTCCATGAATGTCTTTAAAAAATTACACAATACACACAATCACTTAAAATATATGTTTAGCAAGGTATGTATTTATTTAATGTTACGTTGCAGACGAGATTACTTTATGAAATGTTACCAAGATTATACAGTAGACAGCATTACTTGAATATTCTAAGAAACACTTTTACCAACAAAGTACATTAGATCAAACATTTTCAGAATGATGTGATGTAAATAAATAAATATATAATATATAAATAATAATAAAATTTAAACTTAGAGCACCGGTAATTATTGATAACTCAAAATTTAAAAACAACAAATTTTAAGTAATCAGCTTCAAATTAAAATAACCATTAAAAAATATTATTTATTTAATGTAAAAGTTGCAAGCGAGATTACTTTATGTTGAAAAGTTACCAAGGTTCTCAAGTAATTTCTTCTGCAGGTATAAAGTTAAAATGTTTTAAAAAAATCTTTACTAGCAAAATGCACTTAAAATTGTCAGAATAATTAGATATAAATAAATATATAATATACAAATAATTATAATCAAATTTAAACCTAGAGTAATAAAATTATTGATGACAAAAATAAATAAATAAAACATAATTTTAAGTTAAACTTCTAGACTAAATTAAATTGCACAGTGTCAATTTTAATTTAAATAGTTCAATTGTTTAAATTCAACTATTAAATTAAGTATTCCCTAAGGCATAGAGAAGGAAAATTTCTATAAAGCAGTTTTATAATTTTTTAATATTTTATCTCAGCAGTAATTATTATGTTATGTGCATATCTGCATACAAGCTACTCATTATTTATAAGTATTTATAACATTTATGTGTTTTATTTTATAAGTATTACACATGTTTTATTAAACTGCAGTATGACATTCAAGTTTTGGTGGTTTATTGTAATAAATACAATTATTTCAATAATGTGACACATTTTGTTCAATTTCGTATTTATTTTTCAGAAATGTTTCAGAGAATCAAATTAAAAGTATGCTAACATTAGTACACTACAACGGTTTATTACCTACAAATTAGTTTTATTGTAACTCTGTCTTCTTCTTACATCTTTAGACTAATTGCTTACAGTCTACTTATTGCTTTGTGTAGTGTCAATACTAAAATTAAAGAAGAGCGCTTCATAAAAATGTTACAGGTTTGCTAAGAAATTGAAATCATTGTAGCAAAGAATACTTATGAGAATGGAACAGGAGTTACCACCGTGACGTCATCACAGTAGCAGTACGGGAACGCTTTCCTTGGCGGACTGGTCTAGCCCTTGTATTCTATAGCCCTGGGCTTTAGTAGTGAAACTTGTAGCAACTACTGTTGACTATAAACACAATTTACTGCTTGTTTTCACCCTTAGACTCTACCAAACAAATAACACGGGTACGAGCTAAAGTTTTGTTTCGTTCGGGAAGCAAAAGTTCTCCCAATCAAATCAAACTTCCCCGATGTCACTCCATTAAACTTTGATTTCTTGCCGCCATATTTGCAGTTTTGTAAAAACGAACGTCGCGTTCAGATACAAATTGCCTTTAAATCGTATTACGTCATTGCTGGGGCTGCGACATTTCCCTTCATCGCGCTCCAGAATACATTCCACCAACTCGGCTAATACTGTTTCTGCAAATAAAGTTGTGTTTTATTGAGAAGCTCTGGGGATTTTGACTGGTTAAACATTTTCATTTCCAATCCGCTGGGGGCTGCGGTGTTTCTTAAAGAAACAACAAATGTTTTGTTAGTAAAATTAAAAAAAAAAATTCAAACCCTTGAGGTTACGGCCCTTGAGAATAATATTGAACTTAAATATATTAAAGTTATCTTTTTTCCATCCCTGATTTGTTATTATTTGATTTTTTTAATCCGAGAATGTTTAAAAAAAGGTTTTTTTTTTGTTATTAATACCTTATCCTTAACAATCCTTGTTTTTGTATTTATCTTGCGTCTTGTTTCGCCGTTTCTTGGACGGCATCTTCAAGCTGACATTTACACAAAAACACTACATACAACACTTATTCGATTAAAATAGTACTGTTTGTACAACTGTAGATGTCACTGTAGCCGTACAAATAGTCTTTTGCTACATACATGTTTCACTTGTCAGAGTTATAATACTGTACTTGAATGGATGGGCTACCCAATGTCTTAGCTGTTTGATCGAGTACTAGTCTTTACATGTATTTAGTGCCTGGGAGTAATCTCTTTATTAGACCATAAATATACAATTAGAATTAAATTTAAGTTGACCATTCGATTTGTCATTTGGGTTATCTTTATTATGTTTGTATTTTTTTCACAAATTCAACCAATATCTAAAAATACTAAAATTTCTTTAAGTATTACGCATTGTTGATGCGGGCCAAAATCTAATACGCATGTCCAGATAGCAAAATTAATTGTATTCATGGTGAAAAAAATACACAACACTGAAATCTTAGCAGTACATTTAACATTTTCAAAGTGGTTTTATTTATTGTTGGCATTTTAGTGACCTCGTCTTTCTTTCTACTCAATTTCTTTTTCCTCTCCTTCCATCTGTTACTCTTCTCCACTCTATTCTTGACACATCCCTCCTCTCGCCTGGATCCTCTATGAGTTTCCGACAAATCTGTCTGTTTGTTCTCCTTCCTCAGTCCAATAGCAGTTTCTTCTTTGGTTTTTCCCTTTACATATTATCTCTCCCGCTCTGCCCTCTGAATCCTATCTTTGTCCATCTAATTCTTTCTCTCTCTCCCTCTCAATCGCTATCTGATCAGTGTCTCTCCTTCTGACTCCTTCAATTTTCATCACGTCCACAACTTCTTCTGTATTTTCTTAACCTACCATCTATCTCACTAAAACTACTTCCTATCCTCGTTCACACTATCTATCCATCTTATTCTTCATTTATCTAGCACTCTCCCCTCCTCCCTTATCCTTTCTTCCAAATCCACTTCTCATTTTCCCTCAAATTTCTCTTTCTTACATCGGCAGTCTTTCTGTCTCGTCCGTCCGCTGTTTTAATCTTTGCCTCTCTTTATGCGCCATCACTTTATTTTCTCTCTATAATCCTCTTTTTATTTTATACCAGTTAATTCTCTCATCTCATCATTTCTTTTCTCTCTTTCTCGTTCTCAAATCGGAACTTCTCCAAGGCTTAAGTATTATTTTCATTCACTCCAGTTTACGACGTGTGTGAAAGTTTGCGTGGAGTATTAAACACTGAGCGAAGAACAATAGCCTCGCCCCCCCCCCACGTTTAGGGGTGGAGGAGGTTCTTTATCAACTTTGTCTGCCGTAACAAAGCCCGTAATGGAATCCACCGCGATGGATGCGCACTAGAGATCGTCGCACACAAAGAGACAATACTGTCGGCATCAATTGGCAGAAAACTGGGTCAATCAGTGCAGTGATGGATGCAGATAATTGTCTTAATTGGGAAGGTTATGGTGTATACGGCGAGTCGTGATAATCTGGATAGAGCGCACAAAGAATTTAATAAACACAAATATAACACCAAGTATTGAGTGGTGAGGTTTCGAGTTTGAAAATTTGTTTACAAGTTAAATACTCGAGCATAAATATTTGCAGTAAGTATGAACTATTTTTTCCATGTATTTTTTAAAAGATAGTTTGAAGATAGTCTTCTGTTTGACCTACCTCGTTTTCACTCCATCACCTTTGGATTCAGCGATTCCATTTTCGAATTTTTTTAACATATCATTTTAAAAATCGGCACAGAAGTTAAAAACATAATTATTGTTTTTCGGTGTACCTATTTTAAAAACGATATTTAAAAAATGAACTAATCTGCAGCCGCGTTTTGACAAAAAATCTAAAAAGGTCTAAAATTATACTTTTTTTAGTGACTTGTGTTTTTAAAAGTAAATAAGAAAAATCGTGTATACTCATTCAACTTGTTTGAATCTATATGGTTTACTTCTAAAAAAATTAATAGGGCGACATTTTGAAAATTGTCTCAACTGGAGCCGTTTAAAATGAGTTGGTGGTCCTGTACTCCTAAAATCGTGAAGCCAAATAAATCAAGTGGCTCTAGATTGGTTCATTTTCAAAATAACAAGCTGAGACTCAGCATATAAGTTTAAAATATATATTTTAACTTCTATGTCAAGTTTGAATTCGATATATTAAAATTCAGCTGATTTGACACACTACACATATGAATGAGATTTCTGCCGTATTTGTTTTAGCAATATTTTTAATTTTAGTGAATAAAAATAAAAAAAATTTAAACTTCGAGACGAACAATTTTTTTTTAAACCGTCAAAATCGGTGAATCTGCATCGGGTTTCCACCCAAATTTCTATTTTACTGTGCTATTAGGCTTTGATTGGATTAAAAATATAATTAACAATTATTATACAAACACTGAAGATGATACATGTTATTTGAGCTTTCCGCCAAACACCAAATTTTTGTCAAAATGGGACTTGTACCAATGCATTTCTGGAGCCTGAAAATTTATAAACTCGAAACTTCGTCAAAATTTTCGCTTTCAAAAACGTGATTACATAATACAAACTTTGTTCGTTTAGTAGTGAAATATATATTGGCCAGTTAAAGTGAGTTTTATTAAAATCGTCTCTGAAAGAGTTCCCTTTGATATGATTTCCTAACTTCGCTTGGCACTTTTATTTTCTAACCTGTTCTAACTGCCAATATAACTCACTTGATGCCTAATCCAATTGGCAACAGCCTAAATTGGAAGGGACTATAAGCCGTCGCTAGGCAACAGTTTATTTAATTAAAGCACTCGCCACCAGGGGCGATATCTTTTAATCAAGCGTTTTTACGAGTCGGTTAAATTTGGCTGATATTTGTTTTGATTACTTTATGATCAAGTTTTGTCACGGTTCAACCAAGTTTGATAAACCAGATTGTTGATAACCGATTTTAAATTAATATTCATTCCTTTGTGTTTTCGACCTTATTACAGTATGACATTACAAATTTAAGGAATTTAAATTCTTATTCTAATGAAACGATTGTTTTTTTATTGATCGTGCACAAATATACAATCGGAAGACGTTGCGTTGGTATGTGAGAGGAAGAGATAGTAATCTGCTGCTGCATTGTGTTCTGTTTATATGTGTCAAAACATCGACATGTTTTTTTGAAGATTCCAAAAACATGTCTTAAAATTCCTTTGAAAACTTCTCAAAAATGCCGTATAAAAATATTATAAGTACATTTGTAATTCTTAAAAAAAAATTAAACTGGTTTTTTGAACTTGCCTTTGAAACTATGAAACTTAAAACTATGTTAGTCAATAAATGTGCGGATTAAAAAACGGGAAACGTGAGGCGTATTGCCTATCCAGCCCCTTTTCATTGTATATGGAAGCAAATATTTGCGTGTAATCAAACTGCCTACACACCTTATTCCAGCACTCATCCACCATATTGATGCCGCCATCTTAAATTGTGTACATTCACCGCTAAACATATGTATCGTCATCAGAGCTATGTAACTGTCAGATTTCTAGACAATCAGTTAGGCAGAGGGTGAATACGTTGTTACAAATGAAGCTAGCAGAGGCGTGATGAAACCTGTTTAACAATTTTAACAAAATTCTTAAATAAGACCAAAAAATGAGTTCTCATTTAAATCTTCAATATACTCGTTGTAACATGTTTCTAAATAAACATTCTTTTTTGGATATTGAAAAGCCAAAAGGCATAGCAAACCACTTATACCTGTTCTGCATCGTCAACGAGATATAAGCTAATTTAATAGTTCTTCCCTCTCTCTCCAATCTCAACTTCAAACAACAATTGAGGGCGTATCCTTCCTGCCAGACATTTAAATGTAAACTCAAAATATTTATTATTTTTAATCTAGTTTTCATTCTTATCTTCATCATTACAATATCAAAAGAAGCCACACAAAAGGCGCGTCTGTTGACAATGGCTACCTTATCTCGCTTCTGCTTTTTCTTCTTCTACGGTATATAATTAAATCGTGGGTTACGACTGCAAACAAACGATTTGGTAACCTGACGTTTTCTTGTATTTGTTTTCACTTAGAATTTAAAAAACTAGATTTTTATTGAGAAGGGTAAGTTAACCTAACTCGTTTTATTAATTATAATTTTTAACACAATCTTTGAAGTTTGGTTGTTCCATGCAGTTCTCCTACATACACTCCATTATATCTCGTTTTTAACAAATTGTCTTAATTCATTTCAAAATGGCGGCCAACTAAATTTCCTTAACTAACATAACTTTAAAACTTTTCTATTTACACAAAACAACCGCCTTTTTCTGACATCGAATGAGCTTGAGAAATAACTGATTAAACCGCATACAGTAACATTGATTAATGATTCACCCTATCATTAGAGCGTCCCTTATCTTTAAACAATGAAATAAATCAAACGTTAAAATCATAAAACAATGTTTATTCCATTTCATATTAGCACACATTTAGCGTTTGGATGTAATTGAATTAGATATTGAGTTTTACAAAGAGTGCAGTTTAATCTGATTTGACTGTGATATGAATCGGCACAGAAAAATACGAAAATTTGATTTTGTCTCTTGGTTTTTTTTTACGTCTATAATTAAAGCTATTTTCTTCGAATAATTAATTAGACGCCATTTTGAAATAAGTAAAGGAATTAAATAAAGCTTTACCAAACGATACCCTATATAAGAAATCAAGTGTATCAAACACACTATACGAAAGTATAATAAAACTAGGGGAGACCCCTGCGTGCTCTGCACGCCAACCCCCCAATGTAACCTTCCAAAAACATATGTTATGTTTTACTTATAATAAATGTGTAGGGTTATATTATTATTATTATTATTATTATTAATAACCTCAAAACTAAGATGGTAAATAATGTTAAATGTTCAAATCAAATTGTTTCGTATATTTTATAACATAAGTTATAATGGTTAAAAGAACCAGCAAGGCTCAGGTCTACACTTTAAAACCCTAACCTAAAAGCTAGAAATACAAAAATAATTGCTTCAAATTTTGAAATCAGCTGTTAATGGAAATATTGGAGCAACCAGCTATATTACGGTATCTGTTATTTTATTCAATTGATTGCTATGGTAATAAATGTAAATACATGTGTTGGTTTATCATTCTAGACCTAACCTAAGAATTTTTTCCGACTAATATTGAAATAAAAAACGTTTTTATCGAAATTAATTATTACCTATGTTACTCAGGAGCTTTTTATTAGTAAAACTATTTTTTCAATCGGTTCTGTAGTGGCAGAGATTACTTCCTACATACAAACAAACAAAAAAACAAACCTTTTTAGTAAAGATCAAAGTTTTAATGTAAACTACAGAACAGCTGTTTTATATGTTTAATTTATTTATTTAATACCAAATGTTTTAATGTAAACAAAGCAGATGTTTTTAAATTCTAATGTATTTCTTATGGGGATTTTTCGTTTTTCGGGGACCCCAAAAACCCCTTAGTTTTTAATTTAAAAAAAAACTTATATTTTTCCCTCGTTCCTTGAATCGATACCTTTAATTTGATACCTCTCCCATCATCCTCCGATTTACCAAATTCCCACAATTTTGAATCTAAAATTTCGCTTACAGAATTATATATAAGGATATTTATTTTTGGCAGGCACGAAACTTTGATTTGAGAAAAATTTTAATAAGCTATTTATTTAATATTGACCATTGAAAGATATGCATGCTAGCATACTGTGAAACTAGGAAAATTGTAGCATGGTGTTTGTATCCATTCCTGAGAAATTAACTGTAACTAGTGGAGCGGGCAATGCTTCGCTATTGCTTGATTTACCTAACCTAAAATTATATTCAGTTTTTGATCCAAATCAGTTGTTGATCAAAATCAGCTGTTGATCAAAATCAGCTGTTTTAAGCTTTTCATACGAACAGCTGTTTTTTGTGCCCCTGATAAAATCAAAAGATATCTTTCTTCTTCTTCTTCCTTAAGATTGACCTTCCATAAGATTAACATGGCAACTTTGAGGGCCACTGGGGCGAAGCCCTTAACATACATTGAACTCATTTTAAGGGAAGCACAACTTCAGAGTGAGGTCTGTAAAATGACACCAAAAACATCAAAATCGGTAAAAAAACTCTAGGAGGAGTTCTACTCACAAAATAACCCCTAGCAAATTAATTATGTATAGATAAACAGACATTATATTGATTTATGAGGGATCCATATTTTTAGTTCGGAACCCTGAAAGTGATTATTTCGTTTTGATACATTTTACGATGACTTTGTCCAATAAGCTAAATAGAACTGAATCATTATACTGACAATTATTTTGAGAAAGAATGGATTTCGAGCAATATTTTTAAGAATATCGTAACTACCAAATATTACAAAATATAAAACATTTAGTTTTGATATCCCTAAAACAATAATTTTCCAACACAGAACACATGACAGTTGAAATAATAGTTATTTTAGTGGTGTCAAACACTGAGCTATTACGGTGAGACCTAAGGTAGGGAGTAGTAAATGAGCACCGATCATGGTCCCCAGAACACGTTTTGGGGTGTCATTAGAAATATATATATATATGTTACCCTGTATATATGTGTTCGCACTTTAAAGCCGAATTTTATGTCTGATTTGGTCCAAATTTGGTACACACTTTAGTTGTCTACATCGCTTGGACGAGTTCGTTAGCCAAAAATCCAACAACCGGAAACAAGTTTTTTGACTTGAAGTAACTTTTTTTTAATATTTATCAGATTGTAATAAAACTTTTGGTGGTTTTATCTAAAAACAGTAAATGTAGGATACTATTCTGCACATTTTATTTTTTTTTTACGTGACCGTACAGCTCGCTTGGTTCCCCTAAAATCGATCAAAACGTAAAATACCGTAAAAGCACCAGGTTCAAATCCACATCGGTGATTGTACCGTATGGGCATCTGATGCGAGGCCGGAGGCTTGGGTACAAACAAATTCTACTATGTATTTCGTACACTTAGGCAACTATTCAGCGCCTTCGTATGTATAAAAATTTCCCAAATAGTTGGTTGAAACCTTAAAATCGTATAAATTTAATTTTTTAAGTTCGCTCAAATCACGTCAGTGGTTCAGCTGCGTGGTCGAGTTGTTTTTGTATTTCGATTGTTGGAACATAACAGGTTAGATTGCCCATAACTACAGCACATTTAAGGTGGATACATTTACTGTACCAGTTCCTGAGAACTTCGATTGTTTTTGTATTTCGATTGTTGGAACATAACAGGTTGGATTGCCCATAACTACAGCACATTTAAGGTGGATACATTTACCAGTGTAAACTTCTATAGGCGCACCACGTCCAAAAAATGTGTATAAATGTGTGTGTATAGCAGAGTATACAGTTTACTTGTTGCTGGGGGTGAATCGGATTTTACCGTCACGCGTTTCACCACGCATTTTGTGAAACGCTCTATTTCATATGTTTGAAAAAGTTTTGATCTTGCCGAGATTCGAACCAGCAGAGTCCATCACCATAGAATAGCAGGGCTATAGAATATACAAGGGCTGGGTCACTCCTTTGATGTTGACGCTCGCCGACTGTTCCAACCTTCCTCTTGCCCCCCTCCTATGTGACGTCACACTGGTACCAAGACACGCCTTGTAAGCACAGTTCGCCTTAGTTCTCATGCATTTCCGCCAAAACTTCCCTCTCAATTCTTTCCGCTTAAACAATAAATATTGACATAACATAATATATTCTCCGTTGTCATTTGTTTAAAGACCTTTGTCCAGTTCGGGTAAATGTTAAAGCAATGCCTATATGTTCAGTGGCTACTTGTAAAAATCGTTCGAAGAAAACTACTTCGGTGATTTATCATAGTTTTCCAAATGATTCTGTTATTTGTTCGTTATGGGTAAAGAAATGTAAACGGAGTGACAAAATAAACACTGAATATGCAAGAGTGTGCAGTGATCATTTTGATGAAACTTCGTACAAAGGCGATTTGAGAAACAGACTTCTCGGGCTTCCTTTGAGGAAAGTACTTCGAGAAGGTGCAGTTCCCAGCCTCAATTTAGGTAATGTAAACATTGATTTTTGTGCCAGTAGTAAACGAGGTGATAGGCTTGAAAAGAGAGCAGTAAGGAAATGTGCTCTAGAACATTTAAATACTCTCAGTCCAAAAAAATACAAAATAGTTGAAGCTTGTGAGATCCCAGTTGGCGAATGTTATTCAGGTGACAATGTTAACGATTCTTCTGGTAATAGTTCAAACTTATCTGAGGATAATTGTGAGTGCCCAAATTGTTTAATAAACAAAGAAACGATTGATAAATTATTAAATGAAGTTACTTCTTTGAAAAATGATTTAACTAATCGTAGAACATGTGAAAAAAAATTAAAAGAATGTTAAGGTCAAAAACTAAAAAAAGTTCTTAAACAAACATTATGTAAATAAAAAAAATGAAATGTGTCAAAACAGATGTCACACTTTTTTTAAAAACGCTTCAAAAATATTTACCAATAATCAAATAAAAGCTATTTCAAGTAACAAAAAAATAGTTAAGTGGAATAGTGACGATATTTCTAGAAGTATCATTTTAAGGGCTATTAGTCAAAAATCTTATGACTTTTTAAGAGAAAAATAGGCAGGCCTACCACTTCCCTCGCCTACTACTTTAAAAAGTTGGATCTCAAAGTTTAAATGCAATCCAGGTATTCTACACAATGTATTGAGTTTAATGTCTAAAAACAATGAAAATCTAACGTCATTGGAAAAGACGTGTGTTTTGAGTTTTGATGAAATACATATAGACAGTACAATCAGTGCTTGGTCAATCAATCATGGGTGAAATCAGCAAAAAAACAGTAAAAGAATTTTAATTAGTATGTAGCACCATAGCATACATAAGCAATATGAACATAAACATTAAATGATCTTTTATTTTATAAGTATTACACATGTTTTATTAAACTGCAGTATGACATTCAAGTTGTAGTATTTTATTGTAATAAATACAATTAATTTCAATAATGTGTTCAATTTCGTGTTTAGTTTTCAGAAATGTTTCGGAGAATTAAATTTAAAGTATGCTAACATTAGTACACTACAAAGGTTTATTACCTACGAATTAGATAGTTTTATTATTACCCTGTCTTCTTCTTACAGAATCTTTAAACTAATTGTTTACAGTGTACTTATTTCTTTGTGTAGTGTCAATACTAAAACTAAAGAAGATCGCATCATAAAAATGTTACAGCTTTGCTAAGAAATTGAAATTATTTTAGCAGAGCATACTTATGAGAAGCGTTGGGAATGGAGCAGGTACCAACGTGACGTCATCACAGAGGCAGGGACGGGAACGCTTTCCTTTGCGGACTGGTCTAGCCCTTGTATTCTATAGCCCTGATAGAATAGCGCCTTAGCCGGTTAGGCTACAATCGCATTGCTAATTTAGTAGTCTATATTTGAGTTGGGTATATAAGTGTAACAGATTGCCCTACGTTGCAGGCTTAATCTGTTTATGTTAATTAATACAATGTATAGTTTAATTAGTAATACCTCTGAAATGGTCATTGTGCTTTCTCATTCAATAAGTTGTGTTAATAAATAAACATTGTGCTTCCTCATTTCGTAAGTTGTGTTAATTAAGTTAATTAAAAGTTTACAGTTGTCTCGTGTGGTCTCAAGCACGCAATTACATTTCCCCCCCTTTTTTAATGCACGTGTCATAAAAAGTAATGCAATTTGTTTTGAACATTATTCGATAGTGATTCAATCAAACTGTCGCATGGAAAACAGTTCAGAATCGTTCATTGTCCCACTAGTTATACGAATAAATATTACAATCATAGAACTCCTAAACAATCTCTAACATTTGCAAATTAAATGTACACGGATTTTTTTAACGTAGCCAATGTTTTCAGGCTCATTAATAGACCAGCAGTAGCGTCACTTGTGCCTGCTATACAATACCAATACACACACTACTAGCCGCAACGCTTTTTAACATACATTCACGTATGACGATCATGAATGGAACGGGCGTCCCTCAATTTGTACGCTTTCCATGAGGGCATTGTGCGAGTGAGAGAGCCCATGGGAGTAACCATTATCCTAACAATGGCTATCTCACTTCCTCTCATAACCTTGTTCACAAACAATTAACTCTTCTAACGGATCCCGTGCTTGCTTTCGTGTTTTATTTAAAATATTAATTGAACGATAAAACATTTCTTTGTGTTTTTAAAGTGCGTGTTTTTTTATTATTAATGTGTGAAATACAAATGCACCAACAGAATAGAGAAGGCCTGCATTCTACAGTGTAATTATTAATTGTATTGATTGTATATGAAAATTGTGTAAGCTTTGTTAGGCCTGTATTTCAAAACAGTAGAAAATTATATTGCGAAATAAATTGTTTGTTTCATTGTTCGTGGTAGCCGCGTATAGATGACTGAACATATTTGAAAAAATCCTTCTTTGGTAGATACTTAAGACATTCGTGATTCAGAACTATTAGGCAATCCCTCGGAAGCTCATTCTATTGCTAAAAATAAGAAAAAATGTTCAAATAAACATAGGCCCGAAAACGTTTCGTTTTCCAGAAATCCGCCATTTCGTTTTTTGTACAAAATAATTCATATGTAGAGAAATGTTTGGCTGATTGAGTTCAAACTTGGAATGAAGTTTAACCTAACAATGATATATCTCAAGAAAAATAATGATTGAATCCAATCATGCGATCATGCGTTTCAAAATGGCGTCTGTTTGAAAATTTAATTTTAACCGAAAAAATCAAGACTCCTTTTTTTGTAGCCGTTTTGATTTCCTATCGGTGCTCTCGTGGTCAAAACAATCGGATGAAGTATAATAGCTAAGTTAAAGATAACTAGGGGCTCGGCCCCTGGACGCTTCGCTTCACTCGCAGTTGGATAATTCACTAAAGAATCTCGTTTATCTTTGGCTCGTTTGTACATAGGTTTTTAAAATTATGAAATCAGGCTTAAATATATTAACAGTAATTACAAGATTAATTATAACTTCAAATGCATGCTTTAGAAACGTGAGAGGCTTTCATTGTAATTTTAGTCCTAGTTCTACTATCTTCTGTCAACTAAAGTTTTGAAACCAGGCCTAAATAAAGTAAAATTTATTGCAGGATTAACATAACCTCAATACTATGTTTCAGAAATGAGCCAGGAGTATATTACAAAATTGACTATTAAAATTTATCCATCTTTGCCAAGTTAACCTTTTTTTTGACAAAATAAGTTGTTAAATCAGGCCCAATTTACTATTATAATTCCAACGTGCTAAAACAGTATAAATTAGCTTGTTTATAAACAGCTGTTTTGATCGCT
>JAGFPH010001960.1:83133-109735 GCA_018207615.1 Philaenus spumarius
ATTTAGTGGTTATTTCGTGTATTTTGTACACAACCATACAAAATACAAGATAAACCTGCTTTGGCGTTTCTATTCAATTCAATTATCACATTGGTAATGCCGTTTATTATGACTTTATTTCATTAGTATGATTAAAGTCTTGTCGACATTTAGACATTTTTAAGGCTGGGGTTACAGTTACAGACCATAAAGCACTACAAACAGTGGACTTTTAGCGTTACCGGTTACTTTTAAAACCTGTTGTACTAGTGTCACTCAAATTAGTTACAGTGGATAGCAAGTTTCAAATCAATAGCTTTACTGTCTTAGAGTTTTAAATACTGTATTTAGAATAAAACTGTGCTAGAATTTTTGGTAAAACGTATCCAAACAAAAATGTTTCCCATCAGTACATCTAACAGAAAGTTAATAAATAAAAATTAGTTGTATATTTTGCTGAAAAAAAGAAGTAGAAATGGAGTTTATGATGAACTTTTTTATATTGAAATTTTTGGTCACTATGCCTTAAGTCAGTCAAAGTCTCAGCATTCGTTGAAGGCCGCTACATTTAGCCGGAAAAACATTTGGGCGACATTGTTGACACGTTTCTTATTTGAGGGTTATTTGATCAGTGGCACCTATCTGAACTTGACTGCATAAACCATGTAACAGATTACTAAATAGATTAAGAATTTAATCTAACCAGGAAATAGTTACTAAATGAACAACGATTTCCCTCGCTGATGAAGGCCGAAAGGGTTCTATTGGGTAGCATGCAAGAACTATGCATGATTACTCAATCATGTGGTAAATTAAAACCTTTAACGTAAAAACCCTGTGAGTTTATTTAATGGGATCCTATAAATAAAATAATAATGAAGTGCATTTGTATTTCTGGAGAAAATAATGGTGTTACTGAACCGGCGTTATTGTTGTAAGGAAAGAAATGGTGAACATATAAATCCTCTTCCGTGATATTTATAAAGAAAATGTAAAACTTCCTCAAATATTGTGCTACATCTAGCATATTTATTTTTATTTCACAAATAGACATAGTCCGTATTGCTAATAACTAATAAAACATTATTTTTTTATAATTAACTCTTTGACAAAACAAGTTGTTTTCACAATAGTGAAGAACTTGAGAAAACTATTTTTGACAGTAGCAAAAATTGGTAAGTATAAATTAAAGATCATAGATCATACAATATTTCGAGACCGGTAATCAAATTGTATTTATTTTTTCGTGAAATATTTTGATTGCACTGTAAAGTCAAATTAAAAATAAAATATAATCGACAAGAAAATCACAAAATGTTCCTCTAATCTTTACAAGACTACAATTATTCCAGTATGAATAACTTCAAACTTGTAGTTCTACAGAATTATTCAAATTAAAAAATAAATAAATGTTTTTTAAAAATATGTATTGAAATTTTTTGTGCATATGCTACGGGAAAACATAATTTACGCTCATGGATTTAAACAACAGTTTCCAAATATTTAATTTCGGTTAAGAGCATATAACAATTATTTAAAACCTTTTAAAACAAAAATACTTCAGTACAAAAAGTAAAAGGATTTATGTTTCAGGTTTGTTTAACATCTTGTCTTAAAACAAGCGTTAGTATACGGTATTCAAAATGTTACTGATTGTCGAACGTGTACCATTATGTTAGCGTAAAATAAGCTGATAGTCGTCAGTTAAAAAACACAAGCAAATAATGTTTTTATTACTTGCGGTTCGATAAGCGAAAAGTGAACTTACGTGTGGCCGTTCGGCATCTTTGACAGTCTGAAGACAGGATGGAAGAAGGATGTCTGTTTATATCTCGTCCGGTTGGTTATAGATGTTTTTTCGGAATATACCTATCAGTTATTTTATATCAATAATAATAAGAAAATTTATTAATGAATATATTTGAAATTTTTATGTGTTATTAATATAGTTATATAGAATAATATATATGTAGAAAGTTTCAATCAAATCGGTTAATAATTATAGGTTTTCGAGTAAGATTTATAAAAAAGGATCGAAAATTGGGTACATTATTATAGAAAAACGTTTATATCTTAAAAACTAATTATTGGAAGTTATTTTTAAAAAAGAAATATATATTCTTCATGAAATTTACTATAAATTATCAAGTTTTTATTAATATGTATTAGTAATAATTGTACGAATACCATTCGATATAATGTAAATATGCTGATTAAATAAATATTTATTTATAACATTTCTTTTTCGAAAACTTATAATTATTAACAGATTTGGTTCAAACTTTCCACATATGTTCTAAATAACTATATAAAAAAACTTCATAAAGATTCGTTAATAGTTATGCAAGTTATTAACGTTTACGGCAAAAATTTAAATAACTTAATCGATTTTAATTTTATAGGCCTAGTTAGTAAACGTATTAAATATTATTTTAAAAGTTTAATTTTTTCATATCATTATTATATATATGTTTTTTATATGTGGTATAAATTTCATTGAAATTGGTTGAATATTTTCAAAGTTATTACATTTTTATTGGAAACAGGTAATTAAAAATATGAATATTGTTTTAAATATTACATTATACAACTTGTAAAATAATACATATTAATAAAAACATAATAATTTATAGTAAATTTCATGAGGAATCTATATCTGTTTTTTAAAAATAACTTACGACAACTAGTTTTTAAGATATACCTTACACGGTTTTCTATAATAATGTACTCAATTTTGGATTTTATAAAATAAATTTTAATCGAAAACTTATAATTATTAACCGATTTGGTTCAAACTTTCCACATATGTTCTAATTTACTATATAAAACAGATATTAAAATTTTATAAATATAATAATTACGTAAGTTATTAACGTTTATAGTAAAAGTTCAAATAATCGATTGTGTCGTCTCGTAATGTCGAAATATAAATTTATAATAAACTATTTAACGAATTTGAATCAAATTTACACAAATACTAATAGAGTATATATACACATTCTGTGAGAAAATCTTAAAGATACGATAAAATTTAATGACTTTATTATAAAAAAACTAAATTAAATAACACAGAAGATTCAATGTCGAAGCTAAACCAATAACTGTTACTACATTATTTGGTAAATTTCTTTATAAAATACCTTAGGCTACCGATTTTTTTATGTTTGCTTTTCTATTTTTTTATAAATAAGATTCAAATGAAGTGATTAGCAAAATATTTATATTTAACAGTTGCAATTAAATTTAAAGGAACAAATACAACCATGCATTTTTAGTTAATGAATTTGCTGCAGGGAGATAATGAAAAGATACTTTTTTTTATCAAATTTCCATATGAAGAAATTTTTGTATGAAGAAATAATTTAACCATGCAGCTGAACAGTGACTTTAGTAGAAAGAATTAAGAAAATTATTTTAATTTCTTGCTAAACTAAGGCTCAACAAACGTAAACTAACGATAAACAAACGATTTAATTAATTTTTGGGGTAAATATGCTTTATGGGCGCTACTGGTGTGAACCTAGCAGCGCCCACATTTTTTGGCTATGTATGGTTTACAGAGCCTAAACAAACCATGAAAATGGCTAACGTAAACAAACGATTCCACTTATTTTTGGAAAGATTTTTGAATTGGGCGCTGCTGGTGTGAACCTATTTCTCATTTGTTTCTCCGATGTTTGCCGAAAGTTTTCAAAATGTTTTCGAACAGTTTGCAAACAAATGACAAACATTTAACTTGTTTCAGCAAACAAAAAACATTGTTTTCTGTTCCCAAACCAAATGGAAAACACGCAAACATGTAGACCAGGCAAAGTAGGCTACTAAAAAAAAATTCATAAATTTTTGCCTACAGTTCCGGATTTGGTTGCAGTTTTCTGCAACGTGTTCAGAAAACAGGAAAAAAGTGTAGATATGACCAGTTTTGGGAGAAAGCGGAAATGCATCACAAGTGAATAAAGTGTAGGCTATCTCTAAAAGTGCATAATTTTTTAGACACCTCTAAAAATGGATGAAAAGCCGTGAAAATTGGTAATCGGGGGTTTCTGGGGCGCTAATCTCATTTCCGGCCATACGAATGCTCGATATTTATACGTAGGCATAAATATTGAGTCGTAGACCTATTAAAACTAATCTAATCGGCTCCAACCTGCATAGCGTTAAGCCCCGTGGCAATGTGTAGTGTGCACCTCATTCAAATTTAAAAATTGGCTATTTCTGTACATATGAAATCTGAATGTTTCTTATTTTAAAATCTATTCTTACGCATTATCGAACATTAAAAATTCCAATGTCTTAGCTATTAAATGGATCTGCCGCTCATAAGTATTATGTACGTATTAAAATTATTTACAATTGCAAAAACCATATAAGAAGCATTATAAATGTTTACCTTCTAGCACTACAAAACAAATAAATGTCTTCTGTATTCAAATGTAATTACTCTTTATAAACTAGATTTGTATTGTCACTCTTAGAATGAACCTTTTAAAAAATATTTTCAACTATGAAAATAAAATGCAAATACAAATATAAACTGGAACAACTGGCAAACCCAATTAAAAAAGATTACTTCCTATTTTAAAAGCTGGCATTTCACAATGTAAATGACCATAACTTACATATAAACTTGTAGGGAAAATTAGATTAGGCTATACCCATTTTAGAGTTTACTACTGGGAGAGATGAGCAAAAAATCGAACTGAAAGACTTGATGAAGGTCGGGGTTGAGCATGTATGAATTGATTTCCGGTCTGACATACTGATAAGACAACAACAGAATGGCGCGGAAAAACTTTCTTCCTATACGTTTACAGAACTTGTAACTGTGTATGTAACATAACAACAGCGATTGCTCGCAGTACATGTACAGTGTTAGTTATAAATTTGCATATAATTGGAAAAATAATGCAACAATTATGTTTAGTATAATTTATTTAGCATAAGTGATAATTATTTGTAAATAAAATTAAGGAACATAAAAAAGTTAATAGTGCATGTACACTACGCATTTGCTCGGATCCTACGCTGTACAAGTATTGGTGTGTGTGTGTGTGTGTAGCTTTGTTTGTGTGAAACGCTGAGGCGATAGCCCATTGGGGATTAAACTAACAATAAAGTGCACGGAAAGTAAATTTAACTAACTTTAGTAGCGTAAAATAAGATCAAGATCCACTCCTGTGGTCCTTAAATAAACGGCCACTATGATAAATATGGAAAATAAATTTGAAACTCCTCGCCTTACTTCGTTAGGCCTGTAAACTATTTGTCTGAGATAAATAAAGGTTAAAAAAAATTTCCCGAAAATGCATAGCAAACATATAGTTTATTATTATTTTTTTTTTTTTGAGTTTCATGATTTTTGGTATCCAAGTCACTTCATAAAATAAAATAAATACAGGAAATAACCTGTATATTACCTGCTTGTTAGTTCCTCGTGTGACTTCTTTGATTCGTTTTACTACGACGCGTTTCGAGACCGTAGTCTCATTATCAAGTAAATAATATATCACTCCCCCCCCATGTCTAAAAAAATGTCTGCCTACAACAGCTTCATCCACCGTCTTCTCCCTATACCACTAAATAAACAGGACTTCCATGATGAACTTAACACCATAAAGCATATAGCACAGCGAAACGGCTATCAAAGTTCAATGATCGACAAATTATTACGTAAACACATGAAAAGGACATCCATGCCACGTAAAAACAAGGAAATTAATAAATTTGTCTCGATCGAATATTCTAACATTGTCCCTATGATGCTAAAAAATACATTTAATAAACACAAAGTTAACATCACGTATCGAACAAATAACAATGTTCAAAAAATATTGCGTCATAAACGGTCGACACCAACAGAAAGGAAGTCAGGTATATACAGAATAAACTGTAACGATTGTGACCGCTTTTATATTTGACAGCCAGGCAGAGCGCTTAAAGAACGCTTTAAAGAACACCTGCCGCACAATAACATGCGTAAAATGAAGTCAAATTACGCTCAACATTTAATAGACTATAACCACAGTCACATGAATTTCGACAATAACATGACACCTCTTCATTATTGCGTAAAGGGGAGATCAATGAACGCCATAGAAGAATTAGAAATTTATAAAGAATTCAGACATAACCCATATAAGTTACTGAATGATCAGCTATCTTTTCAATCAAACGACCTATACGATACAGCCCTCGGTTATCAAGATAGGTCTGGTCAATGACCACCGTACATATAGACTGCTTAGTTTAGTGTATCGTAGACGACGAGATGGAGTACACCAACCGACTTAATCCGTGTCGCACAAAAAATTATTATGTGTTGTGTATTTTTGTTTTTATTGTGTTTGTGTTTTAGTGTGTATATGACGACCTGAATAATATAATAATAACCTGAAAGTAATATATTATTTACTTGATAATGAGACTACGGTCTCGAAACGCGTCGTAGTAAAACGAATCAAAGAAGTCACACGACGGACTAAAAAGCAGGTAATATACTGATAGTTATTTCCTGTATTTATTTCATATAGTTTATGTTTATACAGCTACACAGACCCGCGGAGAAAAAGAAGAGCGATGATTCGATAGAAAGAAACAGAAACCATCGTTTAGTCAATAAAAATCCAATATAAAAACAACCTTAGAGGCAGAGTTTTTCAAAATAAGGAAATAATCAGGAGTTCCTGCAAACGAGAGACAGAGCTTCGAGCCACATCCGTTAAAACAGGATGCAGTGTCTCATTGCAGCGTTGCCAGACCTCGGCCGCCAGATTTGCGCCAAATATTGATAAAATGAATATCCACTTGGCTTGTGAACCGTAGCGATGCTAGCGCTCCAAGACATAACTTTTTGGAACTAAAAATATACACTAGGGTCCCATTTGACTGCCAATACAAATCAATTTTATTCGTCATTAATCATCATTATAAGACAGAATAACAGGGTCTGCAATTTGGCGGCCGTATACGGCTTCCATTTAGAACCAGCCGCCAAATCGAATGCAAATCGTGCCATATAAGGCAGCCAAATGGTACCTAATCTTTATATATATATATATATATATATATATATATAATACATACTATATCTCGAGTGGTAACGGTCGCGAATTCAATGCTTTTTCCCCAAGCAAAAAGTGCCCAACGCCGCTAAAGAAGTTTTCACTTCAAAAATTATTGTCCTTCGATCGCGCGACCTTTGAATACTGGCCGTGATCGCTACCATGGTGCTACCCCGTGCGGCCGCCGCCGCGATGCTAGATTGACAACATAAACTGGTTTATTTTTTAACATTTCCCCATAATTATAAAACACCGAAGTTTTGATAAAAGCGGGTGGTGTCATTTTGTTTGGCATCTTAAGCACTATAAATACTGAAAATTTGATCAAAATCGTTAGAGCCGTTTTTGAGAAATTTGCATTTTTGTCGTTTTTTATGGGTTTTTAGGGGTAAATTACCTTTAAAAATTAAAAATTCCAAAAAATGAAAAAACGCCTGGAGATATTAGGGTTTAGTACGTACATACCAAATTTCATGAAAATCGGAACAATAGTGTCTTCTCTGGTCGTGTATACATACTGACAGACAGACACCACTCTAAAAACAATTTTTTGGGTTCAGGGAGCACCAAAACAAAAAATTCCACTAAATATTGCAACGGGAAGTGCCCGATTGCAATTCGAAAATTTCGAGTTTTGTAAAGGAATTTGCAAAAATCGAATTTTTTGAGTCTGGCGAGAGCATCTACTGTATGTAGGCCATGAAACAGCAAAGTCCAGGCGACAAGGCCGTTATCTCCCGAGATGCGACTTTTGAACCATGACATGTTAAGAGCTGAAAACTTAACTTAGTAGAATAGGGAATGATTTCTGTGGGAATAACCGGGATCTGAGAATTTACGGATTCTGGATTTTGGTTGGTTAATGCATTGTGCTAAAAACGCGTGTATTGGTCATCCATTTCCCGATTCGTAAATCAAAAATGTACTTACGTTATAAGCGTTAAAAGCTAAGGGAAATTTTCAAATTAACTCAAATTTCAAAAAGAGTAATATTTTTGGAAATGGCATAATATTCTAAGAAAGAAAGGTTATATAACAAAAGTCGATATTTTCAGTTTTAAAGAAATCAGTCAAATCAAATTGAGTTAAAGTAGTAGAAAAAAGAGTTTTAAAGTAAATGTCTTGTAAGGAACTTTTTAAAGAAAGAATGTAGTGTTATATAAATTAAATAAATAATTAAAATTGTGTAAATTGAAAAGGTGAGGGTTTTCACACATTTAAACGAAGTATAAAAAAGTAAAGTAAATATTTTATGTTATAAAGAGATGAATGAGAGTTATAAGTGTTAGGTGATATTGTAAAACGTTAGTGGTTGAAACAAATTTCGGGAGTAGGGTTAATTAAACCCAGTTTGAAAAATCGAAATTTAAAAAGTCCCTACAAACTACAATTTCTGAAGAAACAAAATAAAACTACGGCCATGTATCCAAAACAAAGGCAAATTGGATATACAAAAAGGAAAAATTGAAAATGTTAATGAGAAAAATTTAATTAATTAATCAGCTGCGTTAGAGACCCCAGTAGGCCTAAAAAGTGAACCCCGAGTCGCACAACTACAATTCGACTTCGAGAAGAAAGGTAAAGCCATGACGAATAAGAATCTCCAAATAAATCCAAAATCAGTGTAAAACTTAACGAGTTATGAAGAAAATAAGGAAATTGGTTAATTTTGGTAAAGCCAAGTAAAGATTAGACGAAGCGGAGGACACGTCACGAAAGTGGAAGGGATGAGCGGGAAGGCCTAACGCGGGAAACTGCAAAAGCTTAGATATGACTTTATGTGAAAACTAATGAGAAAAAAGGAGAAAAAACTTCACAACAATTCTGGAAATAATTTATACAACATATGAGTACCAAAAAACTCCGAAAAAAGTGGAGTTTTTGGAAATCTGGAAAAACCGCCAAACGCTACAGTTACAGGGGAAAGGAAGACCCTATAAAAGCGGAGGACGCGTTGATCTGAGGCTTCTTCTAAAAAATCGCTGCGAGAGATGTGTTAGTCTGCTTCTCATAATTTTTGATACGCCGTGAGGCTGCTGCATCATCTGTTAATTTTTCTAAGATGTTATAAGTTCGATATTGTAATCAAGTCTAACGATTACCAACAAGTACTGGATTTTTGTCTTCGTAAAACTTAAATATTATATTTTTTATAAAAGTCTAAAGAGCTGAGAGTTTATTAAGCGTAAATGACATAGTTAAGGGATGTCATTTGGACTACGTCAAAGGAACGAACTGGCGAACTCATCAACTTCAAATGAACTTCTAAAAGGATAACCAGACGAACAACCCGAGGAAAACTGGACATAAGGAGGGAAACGATCCGGCTAACCAACAGGCGACTTCTCGAGGACCACAGACATACCACGACATCAGGGAAGCGGTTCTAAAGAAAACACCTGTATTCCCAGGACAACACCAGCGACTCTGAGGTCACCAATTGTAGCAAAAAGAAACAGCAAACATAAGGTCTGTGAAAATCGAATGCTACGTTATTTGTCCCCTAAATTGCCTGAATTAGAGTCAGTAAATTTGTTTCAAATACTGGGTTAGTTAGGATAATTTTTAAATTAATATCTGTAAAAATCTATTAAAAAAGTAAATTCATACAAATCAGTAGAGTCATTAAATAGTATAAATAAATTAATAATTAAATCAAATCATAAGCCATATAAAATTAAAAGCCATTATTAAAATTGAAATAAATTAAATTAGAACGTTCTGCCTACCTGTAGAATAATTGTATTTGAATTGTGTTTAAAAGTTATTGTTTTAAAGGGAAAGTTACCCTAAGAAATTGATTATTATTATTTGAAAGGTCTATTTTATTTTGCAAATTTGGTAAATAAAAACTATAATTTATTTACAGAACAAAAAATTCACTTGAGTTTTAAATTTACCTGTATTACTGTATATCCATTGTGTCCTGTTCTTATACAATTAGTAGTGAATATATGAAAAGGTTTTTGAAAGCACAAATAGGTTACTATGGCGGTTCCACTGTTCTCACTTCTCTGAGATTTACAAAAAGTAAACAAGAGTCATTAATTATCTGAGCTAGTAAAGTTTTAAATTCTGGAAGTTGTAAAAAAGTCTTTTATAGAGTAAAGTAAATTTATTCAACTTAAATTGCATCACCTAGGTGAAACATGTTAGTAGCCTTAGCCTTCCAGTAGGTGATAGTAATTTAAATTTACAGCAAAGCAAGTTGTTTCTTTGAGAAGATTTTGGTGTCCCGAAAGTCGGGCCCGACAACAAGAGCTTTCGTTGTAAATTTTTGCGTCCCGAACGAGGGGCGTGATATAAATTTGCAGCGGCAAACGTGGTTTGCGTTTTAATATATTTTGGGTTCAGGGAGCACCAACACAGATAATTGCACTAAACCATTTTTTGGGGTTCTGGGAGCACCAAAACAGATAATTCAACTGAAAATTCAAATTCGAACATTTTTACGAAAACAGTACTTTCTCCATATACTACGTATAGGGTGGAGAAAGTAAAAGTGATTATAATTTTCTTTTGGGAAATGGGAATTTAAATGTATTGTTACTGCAGCCGCACTGAATTCTGTTTAAAATTGAAATTTTTGCCTATAATTTTTGTAATGGAACCCCTAAGCAGGCAGTTTTCTCTAGGATAAGTATTTTCTTTCCTGAAAGAATTGGTTATTTTATATATGTGTATTTTATTTTGTTACATTCTATTGTATTTGTTTTATAATTCTTGTTATTTTAAGTTAGTTAGTATTATTGTCATATTTAGAGTTATGTAGAAATAGAAAAGGAAGAAAATACAAATGTATTTAATTTTGTTTAAAAGCAATAAATAAATAAATAAATCAAAAATAAAATAAATTTGGAACCACTTATCGAATTACATGTTCAGCCCAGTTGGAAAACACGAGAACGTAACGAAAACGTGTCGGAGCCTATTTTGGAAACTTTTCTTCGGCTAAGTAGAGTCCCGGAAATTCGAGATTCCGTTACGAGCTGGGCTCTTTTTTAGAGATCAGAATAAGGTTGTACTAAAACTTTATTCAAGCAACGCAACGGTCAAAACCCGCGAAAGAAAACGAAATACGATTTGAACTTATTTGTAGAAATAACGACTTTAAACCACAATTTAAACGGCAGTGAAATAAATCGAAGCTCGAATTAGACTTTGACTAGTTTAATGAACTATCACTGTTTAAACTTAATTTAAACACGATTTTTCCGATCGTTACTATTCCCTTCTCCTTTGCTTTGTTTGTCCTGCCGTTTAAGTGTGATATACAGTTCTTAAAACAACCAACAATGGTGGTAAGAATTACCGCGGAAATCTATACAATCAGGACATTTTTTCGAATCTCCGCCGTTGCTTTTGAGCATTATGGACAAATATTATCATTTAAATCTCATACGATTTGAATCCAGGGTCTATCCTTAGTTACGCGAACATCAAGCAGCAGTTACACCGACTGACACCAATCAGTAGCTACCGTACATAAACTGACACCAAAAGGTAGCTACCGTACATTGACAGACACCAAAAGGTAGCTACCGTACAACAACTGACACCAAAAGGTACCTACCGTACATCAACTGACACTAAAAGGTAGCTACGCCGACTGGCGCCAAGCAGAAGTTTCGCTGACTGTCACCAAGCTTTTCAGAAGACGGAGCGACGTTGCATTGTAATAGAGCCAAAACAAAGCTATATTGAGAAAACTCCAGTCAACTTACTCGGAAAATAAATTGCATTTCGATTACTTGCGCCTAAAATGTAATGGTATAACTATAACCCCTGCATAGCCCAATACTGTAGGCCTGGGTAGTTTGTACTCAGTGATGTGAAATGGACCAACGGGGTCTAAATTTACATCGAAACTTGATTTTTAATTCAGCATTTGTTTGTGTAGCCGATAGTCATTCTTTTATTCTTAACTGTTGGCGAAGCTGCGGTTACCTGCTAGTTATGTTTCAAAAAACGTATATAGCTTTGCAAACATTTTTTCGTATATTTTTAAAATGGCTAACGTTAAAAATTTTTAATGTAAAATATCTCGAACACCGCTAACTTTACAGAACATTTTCCTTTTTTAATGACAGACATAACGTATTTTTTATTATTTCTGTAACTTTAAAAATAACTGAGTTATTGGCTGAAAAGTAAGAACCTTTATCTTGGTAGTTGTACCTAACAACCGGAATCGTTTATAAACGTTTTGGTTCTTTGTAAATCGGTAAAAGATGAGTCATACGAAATATGTATCCAACATTTGCGTTCAATATATTTCCTACATCCAAAGATATTAAGTATTTTGTAAAAAAAAACGAATTGGTGCATAACTGGAAAACGAAGCATTTCCGAACCTATTTTTAGCCTATATGAACGTTTTTCTTTATTTTAACTAGTAGAACATGTCCTGAAAGTTTCACCGTTTCTTCCTGTATCACCCTGTAATCAAATACCGCCTCAGTATGAACCACACTAAGAGAACCCAATTGCCTTTTTATAATGCATTAAACTTGTTACAAAAATAGTTTTAAAACAAAAAAAATAGTGACTATATTTTTTTGTAAATAAAAAATGTTATTTATTAAATAAGCCCACATTGCAAACAGTTAACTCACTTAATTAAATAAGAAAATTGCCCTTTAAAGTAGTTTACAACCTCAGCTTTCCTTTAAACAAAATTTAAACTGGAAAAAGAAACACAAACTTTGTTTATCCCGTAACGAGCAAAGTTTGTCCACAACTTGAATGAATCCTTTGAAAGCTTTCAAGTTCTGGGAAAAAACGTCGAGTGAAAAAGCAACCAAATAAATTCATCTGCATAGCACTTAAGAGTGCAACGACGAAAGTTGTATGAAGCATTTTTTTACTTGTCATTTTAATTTTAGTTAGACTAAAGTAGTGAATACGAAGGAGCAGCAGAGGTAAACAGAAAGAGGGTAGGAACAATATATCACTAGGAACAATGGAACAATATGATCAGTCCTTTGCGACTGTGTTGGTAGTTCCAATAATAATTGTAGCTGACGAAACGAGCGTCTGTAGGAAACTCTCGACTTCTCTGCTTTCTGTATGCAGCAAACATATAATCGACAGTATGTACTCAAACTTATTTTTCGTCATAGATTTAGAACTAAATTAATTTATACCCGACTGGAAGCAACACACAAGGTTAAGTTATTAGCGAATTTCCATAGGAAAAATGAGCTATTGCAGTGGCCCTTATGGTGAGACCCAAGGTCGGGAGTAGCAAATCAGCACAGATCATAGTCCCCAGAACACGTTTTGGGGTGTCAAAAAAATTCATATATAAATAAATATATATATATATATGTATGTATATATGTGTTCGCACTCTAGCGGCCGCATTTTAAGTCCGATTTGGTTCAAATTTGGTACACATGTTGGTTGTCTACGTCGCTCGGACGAGTTCGTTAGCCAAAAAAATCCAACAACCGGAAGTACGTTTTTTGACCGGAAGTAACAATTTTTTGACATTTTTACTACGAGAATGAACATTTTTTAGTGTGTTTTCTAAAAATATAAATGTAGGATGTTATTCTGCACATTTTATTTTTTTACGCGACCTTATAGCTCGCTTGGTTCCCTCAAAATCGATCAAAACGTAAAATACCATAAAAGTACCCGGTTCAAATTCATGTGGTGGATTTTACCGTGGGGTTGGCGTGCGAAACACGCAATGCATTGTGTATTGAAGATACTCATAAAACGGGGGTTGGCGTGCGAAGCACGCAATGCTTTCTGTGTTAAAGAAACTCCCAATTTTCGGAATGGCGTGCGAAGCACGCAATGTTTTGAATATTGAAGACACTCCCAATATGCGGATTGGCGTGCGAAGCATTTTGCAGCTATTCAGCACCGTCGTGAGTAGACTTATTTCCCAAATTGTTTGTTGAAGCCCTAAAACATAGGTCTATAAATTTAATTTTGGAAATTTGCTCAACTCACGTCAGCGGTCCAGCTGCGTGGTCAAATTATATTGGTTTGGAGTTGACTGAAAAATGTATAACTGAGTAGCGTCAATGAATACAGAACTTTTAAGGAGCGGAACGCTTATGGAGACTAGTCAGCCGGTTGGTTACCGCCAAATCGAGCTTAGTGCGGCAGCCGTTGGGCAGCGCTGCTGACAATTTTCACCCGTCTGTGACTAATCAATCCTCCGCGCTAGGTGTGAGTGAGACAGAGAATGGTTGGCTCATTCTCTGTCTCACTTACACTTGCCGTACCGACGACAGTAGCGCTCTCGCTACCTAGCGGCTGCCGCGTTAAGCTTGCCAGATTCAAATAAAACTAGGCTGAATCTTTAACATGGCGGTCCACTTCTTATAGGTTCTGTATTCAAAGGTAGCGTGTAGTGTTCTAAAAACATCTAGTGGGTGGTCAGGTGGCCGATGGGTTGCGTACTTGATTCCAATGTTCGGATCGAATACGGATGATTAGATTTTGCGGGAATAGCCAACTCTAGGGAACTGTTCTTAACTGTTCAGTTCTACGTTGGGAACTGTTCTTTAAACTGATCTTAAAGAACAGATAAATATCACCAACAATTTTTGAATACTCAGCAAATTTAAGATTTGTGCTTCAGGACGATATAAATTTACGTTTTAAAAATAAGTTGTATAATTTTAGTAGGGCCTATTAAGGGTTTGCTGTAGTGGCGGCCATCTTAGATTTTTATCCCGTAAGAGCAATGTTAAATTTCAAACCATTTATTTCGTTTACTTTTTGTCATAAAATTGTTTGCAAGGTCTCATTTTAAGCACAGTCACAATACGCATCCGTCTTGCAATTTATTTTTTTTTAAATCCTTTTGATTTGTTATGTAATTGACATTTTGTAAGTACAAACTTTGAATTTCTTACCTAACACAATAATTAATAATGAAAAGTATTTTGCAAGCCGGATCCGAAATTTTATAAAGAATATTCAGTTTTTTTTTCAACACTCAATTACAAAAGATAGACTTATAAAATGGTTTGAAATGAGGCAATGTCAAAGTGTTCAGCTGCAAGAAATTGCACTGTTTAGATAGGGATACAGTGAGAAGCGGTTGCATTTCCGGTTGCTTTCTGGTTTACTGGAGCAGACCCTTAAGCTTTTTTCCTGGTAACCTTTAGTAAAGAACAAATAAAATGATTACCTACTATTATGTACAGTACGATTTTTTTAACCGTGCCCTCGGCTCGGCTAGCGCTCGGTGGGCTGGCGGTGTAGCGGGGAGGGATTGTAAAGGCAGTTCCACAAACTTCGAATAAACAAAAGTGATTGAATAATTATTCGAATAAAATGATTGAAATAAAAACTACTTGAATGAGTCATAGACTACTTGTCTCTTGTTCGAGTATTAGAATAATAATACTGTGGTGTGGTTGAGGTAAATGCCAGACATCAAGTAGGCCTACTTCCCCCCAGGCAGGAAGTTTTCCCCGGAATCTAACTCCAGACATCCGTAGCGAGCAAACCGTAAGTCAAACGAAAAATGTTTCAAATAAAATATTTAATTTGGACCTTTATCTAAAACTTTCTCACGAACACTTTGTCTCTGACCAACAAATAAAAAACTTTCCAGCGGTGTGAAAATTTCATGTCATTATTAAAGTACATTGTTGTAATATTGATTTTTAAAATATGAAATAGGTTTTGTAATGGATTTTCTTTTACATCATACTAATCGTATGGTTCTTATCTGCGTATCCGTGAAAGTTTTATAATTTTACTTCGCTGCTAAGTGTATTAAATGGCAGTGTTATTGAAGCTCGGTTTTCGCTGTTTCACGCCGCTCGGCTCGGTTTTCGTGGAGAAAAATAGAGTAGACAGAGTGATTTCTAACGTTATCATTCAGGTTAGTACATCGTGGCCAAGGGCACGGTTAAAAAAATCGTACTGTACTTGGTCTTCGGAGATCGACCTCTTTACTATTGTCTTGCATGTTGAGTACAGCCGACGTTTCGGGCACTTTACAGATGTCCATTTTCAACGCTTAAGAAATGTCAAGTGAGTGATATGTTTAGAAAGAGCAATATATACATGCATAGTATGTAAGAAGAGTCACATGTTATGCTCATATAGATACTACGTTTGAATGATTGAATGCTTTCAGCAGTAAACTATCGCCTTACAGTTCAGTCGAGCGGAACTGAAATATTTTTCTGGTTGATTATCAACTTAACCCCTAGAACTAATTAAAGACGGGAAGTGGAATATTTATGGGCTGACATGACTCTATTACTAACTATGACTGACACTGCTTCGGGAAGTGGAATATTTGTTGGCTAACATTACTCTATTACTAACTATGACTGACACTGCTTCGGGAAGTGGAATATTTGTTGGCTAACATGACTCTATTACTAACTATGACTGACACTGCTTCGGGAAGTGGAATATTTGTTGGCTAACATGACTCTATTACTAACTATGACTGACACTGCTTCGGGAAGTGGAATACCTGTTGGCTAACATGACTCTATTACTAACTATGACTGACACTGCTTCATTGTAACACTTTTATCAGTTTAAAAAAATTGTGATAAGACGTACGAGTGATCCTATTATCCCAGGCGCCTTAAATTAGGTTCCATCTTTTTATGATCTAGTACAAAAACCTAAAAACAAAGCGGTAATTTTATTGTATAAAATACTTTACTAAAAATGCCTTAAGACAGGATAGAATGAAGATGTTAAATAAAACACAACACATTATGTTAAGGTTCATTTAATACAACTTTTCGCAGGACAAGATTTTTTCCATATACATGTTATCAACATTTATTTATACTTTTTTTCTTTATTTAGGCCTATTTTGGGGGTCATTCGCTATAATCTAGATTTGAAACTAGGCCTAATTAAATAACTTTGGCATGTTATCCGTCTATACTACATTTTTTATAACTAGATTATAATAGAAAATGTCTATATATATATTTATTTATCGGATTATACTTCTTTGGCACCGAGTTTTATTTAAACAATATTATTTATATCTATTTATTTATACAGTATATTTGTAATTATCTATAAATTTACATGTATGTAAAATAAAATATATTTATACTAATTTTAATATAACTAAATAATAAACCTTTAAATGGAAATATAGTAATTTGAGATTATAAGGAAGGGAGTGGTGAAATCAAGGCGGCTATGTGATCTGAAAAACTGAAAGAGAAAAAACTTCAAAAGACTATTAATTTGTTTGGTCAAATTTATATAAAAATACAAAATGAAAATTTTGTCAACCTCGATCATTTTACACTTAAACTATTTATTTTTATTTAGTTCTGGAACGGGTTTCATCTCCATTACTTAAGCGGTTAGTGGCAGTATTTAATTCAAATTAATTCAAAATTTGAAATTTGAAAAAAATTCTAAAATGAAATCTTTTAAAGTTTTTTGTCTCTTGTAATTCATAGATGCATTTGGAAGCTGTCTTAGGTTAATCAATTTATATAATATTATTTGTAAATTTAAACAGATACAAATTTATCAAACTATGGTCACAAATAAAAGTGTAGGTATTCTCTCAAAAATGTCAGTTGGAGAAAATACTGTTATAAATTTCAAGAGGCACCATTTTTTTACTAAACAAACCAACAGTATAACTTTTAACAATTTATAGAACAGTACTATTATCCCGCCAAGTGAAATTGTATTGGTGTGGGAGTGAGAGAGGAAGAGAGAAGTATCTAAAAACATCGAATCATGGTTAAACTTCCTTCATATAGAATTCTAAACTTCAGAAAAATGACTTACAGTAAACCATCACATTGATGTTTTAGAAAAGCTAGTAGTTTGTGATGCGCATGTTTTCTGTACCATTACAGGCTGTTTATTCGTGTAACTTCTCTTGGCATTATATCACTTACCAATTGAAATAAGTTGAATTAGACAAAAGTAGTTTATTAAATGTATGGGAGGAAAAACTTAAACGTCTCCTTTACAATATTTGAAAAAAAGGTAATTAGTTTCAAATAAGTTATTTGCACTTTTTTATAAGAAAAAAGATACAAAAAGTGGTTTAGGCCTTTTATGAGCTTTTCGTGAGATAAGAGCTTTGGAAAAAAATGTCCAAGAATAAAAGTCTTAAAAACGTGCCAATTCAATAACCTGTTTATTTTTAGGTATTTTTTTACAATAGTTATTTATTAAAAAAGAGTATGTTTTGCACATTTTTGGAATGTTCTGTAATTGGTACCGATATACATTATGTAATATTTTGAACGGATGAGTAATCATTTAAATGCAAAGTTTTAACTCCAATGAAGTTAGCTGAGGCGGTTTTAGAAAATTGAATATTATACTATATTGAAATATACGAAACGGGTACAGTACACCAAAACCAAGAAACTATAAACACATGTGTATTAAATTGCTTAGTTTTCCATTTGGCCACAATAATGTGTTTACAAAATTAATATCTTTTTAACAATGATGAATTTGTGTATGTTACTTACAGTTACAAAGACCACATGTGCCACCAAAAATAATCAACTGATTTTCTTTACTCATTTCAAAATAGCCACCATTTAAAGGTAGTTGAACAAAAACAAATTGAAAACTTTGCATTTCACAAAAGAATTTCAAGAAGTGACAAAATCCTCTTTATCCTATAGAATAATAATCTACTCAGCTCATAAATGACCCATGCTTCCAATTTGATTGAAAAGTGATGATGTTGTGGATTTATTTTTCATTCTATTTTTTTAGTCATATTATTTGATGTAGAAATATTATAACTTAGAATGCAAAGTTTGTAAATATTGTTTTTAAGAATATACATTGTTATAAAAAGATTGAGTAAATAGAATCAGTAGATTTTTTTTTGTAAATTCGGTCTTTATAAAAAACCGTTCTATGTAAAATTTTAACTCTGTATTATTCATAGTTTAAAAACATAAATGGTTTCGTCAAAAACACAAAATGGCTACTTAATAAAATACCAAGAACTTTATGACATATATTTATACAAACGTGATTTGCCTGTAGGGAATAACCACTTCAAATTTTGGAATGTTCTTTTTGACACTGTGTTCATGGAATGTCAATGTTTCGGTAACTTTGAACGAAAATAATCTCGCCTAAAGAAAACAACCAGAAGGTTCTACAAAGATTGAAGTGGCACTGAGGTTTCGTGGTTTGTAAACCACAAATACTCTGGCGTGAATACTTCATCAAGTAGAGTGGCAAGACGGATAGATGGCCGGGCAGAAGCCGCTACATGAAATGCTTTCAGGTCTTGTAATTTAATAACCAGTGAGTAAATATTTTCCTTTTTGGGCAAAACTTCGAAATTTGGTACAGTTGTAAAGGGTATAAAATTGGGGCGATTTTTATTGTAGACTTTAAAATTTTTAATATTTTGGAAGGCACATAGAACATATTAATTGCATTAAAGATTAGCAATTTTGTTCTGTACTTAGTCATGTGAAAATAGTTTTTACCCGATTTATTAAATTAAATAAAAACACACTTTTTATCGCCTCTAACGAAACGTTGAAATTCATAATTTTACTAAGCAAAACTATTAATGATAAAAATGTTTCCTTTTCAGCGATTATTTCCTATACTGGTAATGTTCTTAATAAACGTTAACAATTGTACTTCTGTATATATAGGCCTACTAATAGCTTTTAACAAATTTGACCTATACAGTCATCTTTTTCACAGTTTTACTATGGTTTTAATTTGTACATATTTATCACTGTTATTATTAGTATGGGTTTAACTTCCATTTCAGAAAAGAATTAATCAGTAGGCCTAATAACTAAGAACAAATTATACCTTAACTTGACTGAGTAAGTAAAATTTGATAAAAACAAGCAGCATTAAAATTGAAAAAATATTAAATCCTTAAATGTTGTAGATATTATAGATTAGCAATTTAAAAATGATGATAACAAAAATGCAAATAATACAATTTGTATCATTAAAAAGTGTTTACTTATAGAAAAAAGACAAACACTTTGGAAAAGGGATTAAAAACTGTGATTCTACTCACTTTAATTGCTTTGTAAATTTCTCACTGACGCAGTCATGGCTCTATATAAAAAACAAATTAGAAATAGAAAATTATTTATTTTAAAAAAGGCTGATAAATTCAAACGCTTTTACAGAATTATAGTCAAGTATTTTTTTCGGGAATACTATTATGCAATTACTTTTAATACAAAAAACTTTGAAAACAAAATTTCAAGATAGCGGTGAAGTGAAAATTCAGTACACCAATTTGGTGAGGTAGGCTTTGCATTTCTAATCACCTACGGATCCTTACCCGAGTTTTCATTGTTTACTCTTGTGGTTTTAGATGTAGTAAAAACTTCCAATTCATTAAAAAAAAGTCTTAATAATGAAAGTGGAAGTTAGGAAATTTACTCCCTCTAAAGGGAAATGTTAGCGTTTAATCTGTAATATTTAAATATTTCTGTTTTTGATTAGGCTTACTTGGGTTATATTAATTATAGTTTTTAAACTTAACAGTAATTCTAAAACTAGGAATAGAAGAATACATTTTTTACAATACAAATTAAGTCGAGGTGTTTCATTTTATAATCTCCTTGAATAAGGTAAATAGAATAGACTTTGTAAAAAACATCGTTCTATGAATTAGCTGAATAACAATGTTGAAAAAACTGAGTGAAGAATAACCAAAAATTAACATTCAGAACATGGAACATTTTAAAGTTATTTTAGGCAAAGAATAAAAATAGCCTCTTTGAATTTAGTGAAAGAAGTTAATTGATTATTTTATCACAAGGTAAGTGTTTATAACACTAATTACCACCACGATTTTAACCCTGTATAATTTACCTTTCATAAGGTTAATTTTTCTACTCAAAACATTAAATTGCGGCTAGAAGGAAAATTATGTATTTTAGGACATATGTTTATAGAATAATTTATCTTTTTTATGTTGGCACTAAGCTTATAAAGTTTTGGAAGGTTTTTTTTTAAACATCCTGTAAAAAAATAACAACACCTTTGCGGTTTAACAAAGTATAAACAAATTAAGAAAATATTTAAAAGCCTTTATCATGAAGATTACTTTCAAAATACACCATATTTCATTCTTGACCCTCTAAATGAGCAAATAGAAGTTAATACAAATTTACCAAAATAATACTAATACACACATAGAGATCATCTTCACTATCTTGCTGCCAGGAGAAATCTAAATAGTTTGGAAGAAAAATAATATTGTTAACGTAATACTTTGTAATAAGGTTGTAATACTCTAAAAAAAAGTGGTTCTTAAATGTAACTAAACTTAACAAAATACAAACTAAAAAAACAAGACACAGTAACATATACTCCACTCCAAACATGAAGAAACAATTACAGTTCAAACTAATATTGATATTTCATGTGATGTTTTTGGAAAGTTGATTCTGGTGTCCATGCTTCCTGCCAATAAACAGCTGGCGGACATTTCTCCTGGCCGCATAACAATACATAAACTTTACAAATAACAAAATATAAATCAACAAATTAAATTTTATACTATATTACAAAGAACATATACATTGTGTTACAGATTTAATACACAAACTTAATTTGTTCACTTAAGTCTCTTCAAAGTGTTAGCACATATTTTATAAAGTTTTAAAAGTGACAGATTTTATTTCAAACTGTTCGAACAATACTTTCTAGCTAAAAATATACTTTTTTTGGATGTTTCACAAATTATATTGATTACTTTTAGATTGATTATAAAATTGTGATTATATATAATTTATAAAAACTTACTTGAAACATTATTACCTAGTAGTATCTATAAAATAAATATACAATATAAACTCACATTTTTATAGATAAAAATATGAAATTATATTTTGGACCTTGGCATCATTTATTTAACAGATTCCTAAATTACAGTGTGTTCGGGCATTATATAGATTCGTTTGACAAACTGTTTACATGATTAATCCTTTTCTTTCATCCTTTATTTAGATCAATAGGAAATCTTATATTTTAGGCTTGAATTAAAATGTTTAAATGACTGTAGTAAATTTAGAAGAATACAATTTTAGTGGATAAATATTAAACTGTATGTAGAAATTCACAACTGCAATGTTTATGAAAGCCTACTTTTTTTAAAATTTACCTACCTTCTCAAAGTAACCAAATATAAAATATACAATTTACTAAAAAATATATTTACATAACCATCATTACAAAATAAAAATACCAATCCAGCAACTTCATATTAGGCTTCATTTTTTTTTAAATCACAACCTTTAGATACAATACAAAATATTTAGGCCTAAATACTTATTAAAATACAAAATTTGTTTTATGTTTTATTTATTTAAGTAGTTAATACTACCTTGGAATTATTTGACTTATTGCAGTATAATACTGACATTTTGGACACATATACGATATTTACTTTTTCTTTACAGTGGCAGAAATTCTTGAAGATTTTTCAAAAATATATTTTGGAATTACCTTTTGCAAAAAAATTTGGATTTACCTTTTGTGGAAAAATAAGTATGGAGAATTAGTACAAACAGACATTTTGTAAAAAAAAAACACTTTTTTGGACTCAGGTGATACCAAAACGGATATTTCTACAAAAATCTCAACATAGATTTTTTTGCGATCACTATACTTTCTCTATACTATAGTATAGTGGGAAAGTAAAAAGGAGCTTGTAACAAATTAAGGCTAAAAAATGTCCTACAGTAAAAACACCAAAGAAATCAGTTTAGGGATGGTTTTACCTTGAAAGAGCCAATCAAAGTGCTGCGCAGTGCAAGACTGGAAACTCACTGCTCTAAAATAAGATTGAACTCTGAAGATTGAACTTACTTAAACTCTGGCGTTTACGGTAGCTTCATTAGAGTAGTTTGTTAGTTCACTATTAGGGGGTAGTTTAGACACCCCTATTAGAGGGTAAGTGACTTTCAGATGGGTCGGCTTTTCAGTATGAATTGATCAAGGCTACCTGTGAATTGTTAATCACACTAGGTCCAACTCGTCTGACTCCTTTTGTGCACTTTAGTTTAGGTTAAATTCTGAACATAGGGTTTCACCTAGTTTGAATGTTCGTTTGACTAATAAAGGATGGGGAGGGGAATGACACAAAACCTCAATAGCTTTCGAACCAATGGTAGTCTAAACCGTATCGTATTGAAATGCCTCCATAACGACCCTATCTCTGCTCCGGTTAAATAAATGTAAAAAAATCAACTTAAAAACTCAATTCAAATTAAAAATTAATTAGTCAGATTAAAAACCTAGATAGTAAAAGTTACTAAAGTTAGTTAATGTTACTCAGGGATAGTGTAGCTTTTTATTAGTAAAACTATGTTTTCAATCGGTTCAGTGGTTTCAAGAGACTACCCCCTACATACAAACAAAGAAACAAATTTTACCTCTTTATCTTATCTTCTAAAGCGAGAGATAATTGTCTGTCTGCTAAATGGATCTGGAAACTCCGTCCAAGGATTTTTGATTTTTTGATTTTATATGGGGTTTTTGGCCACGAGAAATCGATTGAAAATGGTCACCAGTCTGGGAAAATTCGTTTTCTACGTCTTTTTATTAAATTAAAAAGTGAAATTTGTCCATTTTAAACAATACAAAGCACAGCTGATGCAAATTTTTTCAATGTCATTACAATAACCATCTGTTTTCTTTTAAACGAAGCACAGCTGATGCAAATGTTTTCAATGCCATTACAATAATCATCTGTTTTCTTTTAGACTGTATTTTATTAGAGGTAAGCCTTATGTTGTATCTATTTATAGTTACCATGACAACGAATACTTCTGCTAAATAAACATACCCTTTATTTAGTTGTTTAATGTTATAGGCCTAACCTAAACGATGTTCACGGAAATTTGCAATAATAGTTATTGACGTGAGCGAACTAGGCCCTGCTTATAATCGAGCTTTAGCTCGGTCTCCTGGTACTAGTTCTAAAGTTAGCTACAGCATCAAAAAAATGTAATAATATAATAAACACTGAGGTTGAGAAATACATTTTTCGTATTATCTTCTTTTAGTTTTGTCATTTTCTGCCTAAAGAAAAACACTTTTTTTATAAAGGCTATGTTTTGTTGAAAAACTTTAATGTTTTAATGGATAACTCCAAATTGTAAAAGAAGGGAATATCCACATGTTGATCAAAATTAGCAGTAATTTTATTGGTAAATTTGGCACTAGAACCTATCTAAATTTTCATCTTGATATGACTTTAACTTTCTCATTAAAATCTTCTAGAATTTCTGTTGCACTGTAAACTCTATAAAGATATTAAATTCAAACAATATATAAAACATTTAACATTGTAACAAAACGATCTCTCACGGCCCACTAGAGTAAGTACTCCAGTAAAAATGATATTGTTCCATACTGTGTCAGACATTCATCGCGTAGAAGACAGACGAGCCTGCAGGTTGGGTGGAAGGGTTCGCATTGGGGGAAACGACATCAGCGCTCATCGGTTGATTATCACCCGGTGGCGATGTATTAGTCGAAGAAGAAACGTGAAGGTACATGGAATCTTGTGGAAAACCCGGGGAAGAACTAGCAGCACCTTCGGGAACGCCTCTTTCCGGTGGTTTTATCCTAGTCGGCGAAGACGTTAACGACGGTATGGGCGATGTAGCTCTGTGTGGATTATTCGGGTAGTTGTTATTGTACGATTTGTCAGAAAATATTAACGGTCCTCTGTTATAGTTTGGCCCGTTTTGTGGTGGAGGCGGAGGCGGTGGGTAATACGTACCGCGCGGATTATTCGGTACGTGGTAATACGTTGTCTGCGTGCCACGCGCTACTACAAACTGATTCTGTTGAAACGATGGTGAACCTCTTTGAGGACTTTCACTCCTTCTGGTCGCTAGAAGGTGTACCTGTACAGGTCCACCGGTAGAATACGGTACACGGATGGTCTGTTGTTGTCCGACACGGATAATAGATGTGGTTCCAGGAGGTAACGGTTGCGTTGAATAGTGAGGCTCGGGTTCGACGTAAGGTGGATTGAAACGTATAGGATGCCCAGGTGAGACCCTCATTTGGACCACACTACCAGGAACTGCTCTCCTTGCGTAGATCGGAGCTGTAGTCCGGTACTGATACTCTTCTTGGAATGGTAACATCATCCCTACAGGTGGAACTCTAAGAGGTGATTCTGAATAGTGAACCGGACGAGGATGATAAGGTAAATCACCACCGCCACCAATCCGCATTGGTTGGTGCAAATTACCAGTAGAAGAATAAATCTGATATCCTCTTCCGTCGACTGTATTGGAGTATTCTAAATTAGGATCAGGAACATACGTGAATGGTGGTTCTTCTTTAACAATCGGCATTGCACCTCGGTTCGTCTTCGTACGTACTTCGGTGGTAGGAGTATAATACGGCCATGTCACCCTACTGGGACATGTCAATCCAGGGGGTTGTACTTGTGATTGCATCTGTTGTAAAATTTCCGTCGTCGATCCAAACCGTGGTTTGATTCCTCTAACTGATGGACGTCTATTGAAACCATAATCGTCGTGTTCGTCGTCATCAGAACCAGCTGATGAAGGTGTCGAACTGTAACGTTTACGGATCCGTTCGATCCTACCCGCGTCTTGTTGGACAAACAATGCCAGCTCGTCTTGCTCACTGTTCCCTCCGGGTGTTCCAGCCACCACGTCGGGTTGTGGTTGCGGTTTCTCTTCCGTTTGTGTGTTTAGTACTTCTTCGATATCGTCCAAACTGTACTCTGTTTCAGCCGCTGTTGATGTACTCGCAATTGAAATTCTTTCACCCGGTTGGTTTAAAACTTCTTTATTTACAGGGGATTCATCAAGATGTCCACTAACACACGCCGTCAATGGAGCTAAACTGGAGAGGAATTGTTTCCTTGCTTCTGCCGTAACGGAATGTCTCACTATTGTTTTTTGTCCGATCAGATGGGAGTTTAAACCGTTCCCTAAATCTGGAGGTGAGGTCTGGTGATAAACCGGTTGATAATATGGGTACTGATGGCCGATTGATATAGGAGTCTGCAAAACAGAAGGATGAGCTGCTTCTAATTTATCACGTCTTGTAAACAAATCAGTCAATTTTTTATACGTGGAAGACATACCGGACGATGATACTTTGTCTGTTTTGTGATTACCCTGAATTTTTTGTGATTCTTCCCCAGGTGGGCTCGTCCTAGCTGGTAACGTTTCGTCTTTCGGTTTATCATCTTTGTCATCATCAACATCACAGGTTAACTGTCTAATTCTTTCTACTAGCGAATTTTCATTCTTCATTTTGTTCTGGTTTCTTTTTAACCTTATATCGTGCGGATACTTCAGTAAACTACGCCTTAACGTGTTTCTTTCTATTGTCCTCTTTATCAAATTACTTTGCAACCCATCGTCTTCGTCACTAACGTGGTCTTGCGGCGAATTCAAAGTTTGGGAACAGCTGTCTTTGTTCCTACAGCTGTAGTATTGTTGTAATTTTGATTTCTTCGCTTCTTCAAACATCTTCAATGATTCTGAAGTAACCAAGTATTTTTTCTCCTCTTGATCGTCACTATCAGGTGATCTATTCGGTACTGG
>JAGFPH010001960.1:119834-151971 GCA_018207615.1 Philaenus spumarius
ATTAAAGTGAGTAGAATCACAGTTTTTAATCCCTTTTCCAAAGTGTTCGTCTTTTTTCTATAAGTAAACACTTTTTTTTAATGATACAAATTGTATTATTTGCATTGTTGTTATCATCATTTTTAAATTGCTAATCTATAATATCTACAACATTTAAGGATTTAATATTTTCTCAATTTTAATGCTGCTTGTTTTTATCAAATTTTACTTACTCAGTCAAGTTAAGGTATAATTTGTTCTTAGTTATTAGGCCTACTGATTAATTCTTTTCTGAAATGAAAGTTAAATCCATACTAATAATAACAGTGATAAATATGTACAAATTAAAACTATGGTAAAACTGTGAAAAAGATGACTGTATAGGTCAAATTTGTTAATAGTAGTAGGCCTATATATACAGAAGTACAATTGTTAAAGTTTATTAAGAACATTACCAGTATAGGAAATAATCGCTGAAAAGGAAACATTTGTATCATTAATAGTTTTGCTTAGTAAAATTATGAATTTCAACGTTTCGGTAGAGGCGATAAAAAGTGTGTTTTTATTTAATTTAATAAATCGGGTAAAAACTATTTTCATATGACTAAGTACACAGAACAAAATTGCTAATCTTTAATGTAATTAATACTTTCTATGTGCCTTCCAAAATATTAAAAATTTTAAAGTCTACAATAAAAATAGCCCCAATTTTATACCCTATACAACTGTACCAAATTTCGAAGTTTTGCCGTAAAAGGAAAATATTTACTCACTGGTTATTAAATTACAAAACCTGAAAGCATTTCATGTAGCGGCTTCTGCCCGGCCATCTATCTGTCTTGCCACTCTACTTGATGAAGTATTCACGCCAGAATATTTGTGGTTTACAAACCACGAAACCTCAGTGCCACTTCAATCTTCGTGGAACATGCTGGTTGTTTTCTTTAGGCGAGATTATTTTCGTTCAAAGTTACCGAAATGTTGACATTCCACGGACACAGTGTCAAAAAGAACATTCCAAAATTTGAAGTGGTTATTCACCACACGCAAATCATGTTTGTGTAAATATATGTCATAAAGTTCTTGGTATTTTATTAAGTAGCCATTTTGTGTTTTTGACGAAACCATTTATGTTTTTAAACTATGAATAATACGCAGTTAAAATTTTACATAGAACGGTTTTTTATAAAGACCGAATTTACAAAAAAAAATCTACTGATTCTATTTACTCAATTCTTTTTATCACAATGTATATTCTTAAAAACAATATTTACAAACTTTGCATTCTAAGTTATAATATTTCTACATCAAATAATATGACTAAAAAAATAGAATGAAAAATACATCCACAACATCATCACTTTTCAATCAAATTGGAAGCATGGGTCATTTATGAGCTGAGTAGATTATTATTCTATAGGATAAAGAGGATTTTTTCACTTCTTGAAATCCGTTTGTGAAATGCACAGTTTTCAATTTGTTTTTATTCAACTACCTTTAAATGGTGGCTATTTTTAAATGAGTAAAGAAAATCAGTTGATTATTTTTGGTGGCACATGTGGTCTTTGTAACTGTAAGTAACATACAGAAATTCATCATTGTTAAAAAGATATTAATTTTGTAAACACATTATTGTGGCCAAATGGAAAACTAAGCAATTTAATACACATGTGTTTATAGTTTCTTGGTTTTGGTGTACTGTACCCGTTTCGTATATTTCAATATAGTATAATATTCAATTTTCTAAAACCGCCTCAGCTAACTTCATTTGAGTTAAAACTTTGCATTTAAATGAATACTCATCCGTTCAAAATATTACATAATGTATATCGGTACCAATTACAGAACATTCCAAAAATGTGCAAAACATACTCTTTTTTAATAAATAACTATTATTAAAAAATACCTAAAAATAAACAGGTTATTGAATTGGCACGTTTTTTTTCCAAAGCTCTTATCATCTCACGAAAAGCTCATGAAAAGGCCTAAACCACTTTTTGTATCTTTTTACTTATGCAAAAGTGCAAATAACTTATTTGAAACTAATCAACTTTTTTCAAATACTGTAAAGCGGACGTTTAAGTTTTACCACCCATACATTTAATAAACTACTGTTTTCTAATTCAACTTAGCCTATTTCAAATGGTGAGTGATATAATGCCAAGAGAAGTTATACAAATAAACAGCCTGTAATGGTACAGAAAGCATTTGCATCACAAACTACTCTCTTTTCTAAAACATCAATGTGATGGTTTATTGTAATTCATTCTTATGAAGTTTAGAATTCTATATGAAGGAAGTTTAACCATGATTCGATGTTTTTAGATGCTTCTCTCTCCCTTTCTCACTCACACACCAATATAATTTCACTTGGCAGGATAATAGTACTGTTCTATAAATTGTTAAAAGTTATAGGCTACTGTTGGTTTGTTTAGTAACAAAATGGTGCCTCTTGAAATTTGTAACAGTATTTTCTCCAACAGACATTTTTGAGAGAATGCACTTTTATTTGTGGCCATAGTTTGATAAATCTGTATCTTTCTAAATTTACAAATAATATTATATAAATTGATTAACCTAAGACAGCTTCCAAGTGCATCTATGAATTACAAGAGTCAAAAGACTTTAAAAGATTTTATTTTAGATTTTTTCAAATTTTGCATTAATTTAAATTAAATACTGCCGCTAACCGCTTAATGGAGATGAAACCCGTTTCAGAACTAAATAAAAATAAATAGTTTATTTTTAAAATGGTCGGGGTTGACAAAATTTTCATTTTGTATATTTATATAAAAATTTGACCAAACAAATTAATAGTCTTTTGAAGTTTTTTCTCTTTAAGTTTTTCAGATCACATAGCCACCTTGATTTCACCACTCCCTTCCTTATAATCTCAAATTACTATATTTCCATTTAAAGGTTTATTATTTAGTTATATTAAAATTAGTATAAATATATTTTATTTTACATACATGTAAATTTATAGATAATTACAAATATACTGTATAAATAAATAGATATAAATAATATTGTTTAAATAAAACTCGGTGCCAAAGAAGTATAATCCGATAAATAAATATATATATATAGACATTTTCTATTATAATCTAGTTATAAAAAATGTAGTATAGACGGATAACATACCAAAGTTATTTAATTAGGCCTAGTTTCAAATCTAGATTATAGCGAATGACCCCCAAAATAGGCCTAAATAAAGAAAAAAAGTATAAATAAATGTTGATAACATGTATATGGAAAAAATCTTGTCCTGCGAAAAGTTGTATTAAATGAACCTTAACATGATGTGTTGTGTTTTATTTAACATCTTCGTTCTATCCTGTCTTAAGGCATTGGTAGTACAGTAGTTTTTACAATAAAATTACCGCTTTGTTTTTAGGTTTTTGTACTTGAACATAAACGGATGGGACCTAATTTAAGGCGCCTGGGCTAACAGTATCACTCGTACGTCTTATCACAATTTTTAAAAGAACTGATAAAGGTGTTACAATGAAGCAGTGTCAGTCATAGTTAGTAATAGAGTCATGTTAGCCAACAAATATTCCACTTACCGAAGCTGCAGTGTCAGTCATAGTTAGTAATAGAGTCATGTTAGCCCACAAATATTCCACTTCCCGTCTTTAATTAGTTCTAGGGGTTAAGTTGAACCCGCTCGACTGAACTGTAAGGCGATAGTTTACTGCTGAAAGCATTCAACCATTAACGTAGTATCTATATGAGCATAACATGTGACTCTTCTTACATATTATGCATGTATCTATTGCTCTTTCTAAACATATCCCTCACTTGACATTTTTTAAGCCTTGAAAATGGACACCTGTAAAGCGCCCGAAACGTCGGCTGTACTCAACATGCAAGACAATAGTGAAGCGGTCGATCTCCGAAGACCAAATACATAATAGTAGGTAATCATTTTATTTGTTCTTTACTAAAGGTTACCAGGAAAAAACTTAAGGCTCTGCTCCAGAAAACGAGAAAGCAACCGGAAATGCAACCGCTTCTCACTGTATCTCTATCTAAACAGTGCAATTTCTTGCAGCTGAACGCTTTGACATTGCCTCATTTCAAACCATTTTATAAGTCTATCTTTTGTAATTTCGTGATGAAAAAAAACTGAATATCTATATAATAAAAATGAATTGCAGTTTCTTTGAAATCGCATCAATTGAGAACGGCTGGACCAATTTGGCTATTTTTTGTTTAAAAATGTTCGTAATAGTCCAACTAGGTTTTTATGTAAAGAAAAATTTGAAAAGTTTAAAATTTGGAAAAAACTAAACAGCCTCTTTTGTATGGACTCAAGACCATAGCGCACAAAAACAGCTGTTCGTAAAAATGCTTAGTAACACATGTTTGTTTACATTCATTACCATAGCAACTTTAGCAAATTTATAATCAGTTTATTATTCTTCAAAACCAATAGCTTTTTAGATTAGATTGACAAATTAAAAGCAAACACAAACAAAAATCAACAAAACATGTTTAGGCCTGCTCTATTATAATTCAATTTAAACATCGGTTGTTACATATTATTATAAATAATATAAAATTCAATGTATGTCCGTTTGTTTGTCCTTTATGCGTTACCAAACCGTCCATCCGATTGCTTTGAAATTTTGCATAGTAACACAGGTTAACCCTGGGAAGGTTTTAGGCCATTTACCGAAGTCCTAGGACACTAGGGTTACGCCCCAGTGGCCCTCAAAGTTTCAATGTTAATCTTATGGAAGGTCAATCTTAAGGAGGAAGAAGAAAGATTTCTTTTGATTTTATCAGGGGCACAAAAAACAGCTGTTCGTATGAAAAGCTTAAAACAGCTGGTTTTGATCAACAACTGATTTGGATCAAAAAATGAATAAAATTTTAGGTTAGGTAAATCAAGCAATGAGCAGAATCCCATTATAATTTACATCGGCCCTCAGGGATACGAATTACAGGCTTTCAAAGTTTCAAATTAAGCAATAGCAAAGCATTGCCGGGTCAGCTAGTTATAAATAAAACAACTGATTTGGATCAAAAACTGAACATAATTTTAGGTTAGGCCTACAATGAACCAAAACACTTTTATTTGCAACCAATTTCTCTAATTTAGAATCGGGTTATTATTCTTCAAAAACCAACAGATTTTTTAGGTTAGATTGACAAACAACACAAACAAAAATCAACGAAACATGCTTACTGTATTAGCAATGAATACAGAATACTATTATTCTGTATACTATAGTATTCAGGTCAAATACTATAGTATTCTGTATTCATTGGTATTAGGCTATAATTCAATTCAAACATCGGTTGTTACATATTTATTTACTTACACATATGCTGTTTAAAATATTGTTTATATAAATTATATTTTATCTATGAATTATTTAATACTTTCAAATCATATTTCCACTGTCAAAAATAATAATAATAAACAATTTGTTACCAGGCATAACCATAAACATACATGAGTTTAAACATAATTATATCAAAAACTAAACAAACAATATGAATGCAACTAAATGCTATTAAAAGATCACATTTTTATCTTTATTTTGATATATAATTGTATATTTAAATGCTAAACAGTATCTTATACGAATTAGGCCTATAAACTTAAAATTAGAAACTCTATTTGAACCATTTTGTTACATCCTGAATTTTAACACGAATGTCACTGAAAAATAAACAAACAATCTGAATGAAACTAAAAGCCATTAAAAGATCACATTTTTATCTTTATTTTAATACATAATTGTATATTTCAATACTTAACAGTATCTTATACTAATTAGGCCTATAGGCCTAAATTTAAAATTAGAAACTCTATTTGAATCACTTTGTTACATCCTGAATTTTAACACGGATGTTACTGAAAAATAAACAAACAATCTGAATGAAACTAAAAGCCACTAAAATATCACATTTTTATCTTTATTTTGGTATATAATTGTATATTTAAATTGTGATTATGTTTTTAGTTCATCGCAATCGTTTCATGAAATTCATTAATTTTCTTAAATTTTCTGAAAGAAAAGGTACCTTAGAAATTCGGCGGATTTTGAGATGAGTGTTCCAACCTCTTTGCTACGACCCCCAGCTAATTCAAACCTCTTTGCTTTTTTTCTTTTGTTGTTTTCCCGCGATCTTCAGTTGTTTATTGTCAGTTGAATTGTGGTTATGATTTCAGTTCATTGTTTCAAGAAATTAATAGCTTTACCGTTTTATCCTAAAGAAATTGACTGTGAATCAATTGTAGTTTTTTAATCGAATTGTAATTTTTCATTAATTTAATTAAATTGACAAAATTTAATTACACTGCAAAGCCGCCAATAAGACGGAGCAGTTTAGGTCGAAGAACTCGCAATGCTACAAACCTAATAAATTTTCGATCCAACCGAACTGCAGAGCAATGAGAAGAGGTAATTGTAATTGAACGGAATCTATTATCACAAACACGTTCAGCACTTACACAAGAGGAAAGAGAAAATGAAAATGAAGGTGATATGAATCGAATGAGACATCAACGGTCTATAGAAACCAATCACGTGACAATGCATTTGAATAATCGTTTAAGAAGACCAAGAAATGTTGTGTTAAATACACATCGAACTGCATTCCGTTATAACGTGATAGTTGATTACAGTGCAGATCAATCCGTTGATATTGGATCGATAAGTGTTGTTTGCCCACATTGTAATTCATAGAAATACAAAAATGAAGCCCCTGGAGTGTGTTATGCAAGTGGTAAAATCAAATTAGCGCCATTAATCCCGCCACTAGAGCCATTGCGCTCATTGGTTTCTGGAACAGGAACATATTCCACACATTTTCTATCAGAAATACAGAAATACAACAGTTGCTTCCAAATGACTTTATTTGCACAAATGTGATTCGGAACAATTTCATGTCCACTTTTAAGGTAATTATAACACAATCATCTTTCGCACCGCTTCTATAAAACATAATTATTATTCGAATACATTATTATTGTTAAATTATAATAATATATTTCTTACCTTTACAGATTCAAGGTCAAATATATATCATCGAGCAGGTTCGCTAATGCCACCGCAGGATGCAGACTATACATTTCTGCAGATTTATTTCATGGGCAATACACAACAAGAAGTAGATCAGTGTTGTACACACAACACTTCCGTGAAAAGACCAATTGTGGAACAACTGCAAACTTTTTTTCATAAACACAATGAATTAATTTGATTGTTCAAAACTGCATTGGACCGCATGCCAACTGATGATCACAAAATTATGGAACACCAGATTTGTTCATCACGTTCACGTGTAATCCGCAATTTATAAAAATTCGACAAGAACTATTCCCTGGCCAATCCCCTATCGATCGCCATGACATCACCGCAAGAGCCTTTAAACAAAAATTGAAATCACTGATGGATTTCATTTTCAAGCATCGCGTGTTTGGCGAAACGCGATGCTGGATGTATTCAGTGGAGTGGCAGAAACGCGGGTTGCCACACGCACACATTCTCATTTGGTTGATAGAGAAGATAATACCAAATGAAATCGATGATGTGATATCAGCGGAAATTCCCAACAAAGAAGAAGATCTAGGCTTGCATGAAGTTGTTACTAAGAACATGATTCACGGCTCCTGTGAAACATTAAATAACAATTCGCCGTGTATGGTCGGGGGAAAATGTTTGAAGCGTTATCCACGGGAATTAGTAGCAGAAACAATTACGGCAGTAGCGGTTATCCACTGTATCGTCGCCGATCAACTGCGGACAATGGAAATTCAACAATTGTCAAAGTGAATCAACAGAATATTGAAGTTGACAATCTTTGGATTGTTCCATATTCACCATTACTCTCAAATACATTCAAAGCGCACATCAACGTCGAATCAATTACGTCCATCCATTCCGTGAAATCAATTAAATACATCTGCAAGTATGTGACCAAAGGAAGTGACATGGCTGTGATTGGAGTTAGTGCGGATAATTCGAACGATGAAGTCACTCAATATCAAATGGGCCGTTACGTTAGCAGTAACGAAGCAATTTGACGCATTTTTTCATTCGCAATTCATGAAAGATATCCCATTGTTGTTCACTTGACCGTACATCTGGAAAATGGTCAAAGAGTATTTTTCACAGCGGAGAACGCACTACAACGAGCCAATCAACCGCCATCTACAACGTTAACCATTTTTTTTAAATGTGCCAAAAGGATGACTTCGCCCGAACACTGCTATACTCCGAAATGCCAAAATATTATACTTGGAATCAATCGTCAAAGAAATTTCAACGACGGAAACAAGGAAATCCAGTTCCAGGTTATCCACAATGCATTAGGTCGCACTTACACAGTTCATCCAAGCAACGACGAGTGTTTTTATTTGCGTTTGCTATTAGTCAACGTTTGTGGCCCAACATCATTCCAACATCTACGAACTGTGATGTATTGTGTGACACATATAGAGAAGCCTGTCAACGTTTACGTTTGCTAGAGAACGACACTCATTGGGATTACGCCCTCAGAGATGCTGCAATTTCGTCAAATGCTCATCAAATACGAACTTTGTTTTCCATAATTATCTCAACATGCTTTCCATCAAATCCAATCGATTTGTGGAACAAATACAAAGATGACATGTCAGATGCGTATTAGAACATCAAACCCAGGTTTGCAACTGAGCGACGAAATTCACAACGAGGCATTGTTATTAATTGAAGATATTCTCAAAAACAACTCAACTAATTTAACTAAAATTTCACAATTTACACATATTAGTGTGCTACTAGAATTGTTTAGAGAATAAAAATGGCACTACAATCAAATAAATTAAAATAGGGTAGTTTAATACAATAAAATAAAATTGCACTAACTTCCTACAAACTATAAATCTAAATTTGTGTACTGTAATATTATTCTTATGTGATATAAACACCATTTGCAATTCAATAACTTAAGTCAAAAGAATGAAATTTGATAACTACCATTAAAATTAAATAAAGCAATAGCGAAGCATTGCCGGGTCCACTAGTTATTTATAAAATTTCGGATCCGGCTTGCAAAATACTCTTTATTATTAATTTTTTATTGTGTTAGGAAAAAATTCAAGCTTTGTACGTACAAAATGTCAATTACATAACAAATCAAAAGCATTTAAAAAAATTTAAATTGCAAGACGGATGCGTATTGTGACTGTGCTTAAAATGAGACCTTGCAAACAATGTTATGATAAAAAGTAGGCCTAAACGTAATAAACGGTTTGATATTTAACATTGCTCTTATGGGATAAAAATTCAAGATGGCCGCCACTACAGCAGACCCTTAATAGGCCCTACTAAAATTATACAAATTATTTTTAAAACGTAAATTTATATCGTCCTGAAGCACAAATCTTAAATTTGCTGAGTATTCAAAAATTGTTGGTAATATTTATCTGTTCTTTAAGATCAGTTTAAAGAACCGTTCCCAACGTAGAACTGAACAGTTAAGAACAGTTCCCTAGAGTTGGCTATTCCCGCAAAATCTAATCATCCATATTCGATCCGAACATTGGAATCAAGTACGCAACCCATCGGCCACCTGACCACCCACTAGATGTTTTTAGAATACTACACGCTACCTTTGAATACAGAACCTATAAGAAGTGGACCGCCATGTTAAAGATCCAGCCTAGTTTTATTTGAATCTGGCAAGCTTAGCGCAGCAGCCGCTAGGTAGCGAGAGTGCTACTGTCGTCGGTACGGCAAGTGTAAGTGAGACAGAGAATGAGCCAGCCATTCTCTGTCTCACTCACACCTGGCGCGGAGGATTGATGAGTCACAGACGGGTGAAAATTGTCAGCCAGCGCTGCCCTACGGCTGCTGCGCTAAGCTCGATTTGGCGGCAACCAACCGGCTGACTATTCTCCACAACCGTTCCGCTCCTTAAAAGTTCTGTATTCATTGACGCTACTCAGTTATACATTTTTCAGTCAACCCCAAACCAATATAACTTAACCTTGTGTGTTGCTTCCAGTCGGGTATAAAATTAATTTAGTTCTAAATCTATGACGAAAAATAAGTTTGAGTGCATACTATCGATTATATGATTTGCTGCAAACAGAAAGCAGAGAAGTCGAGAGTTCCCTACCGACTCGTTTCGTCAGCTACAATTGGAACTACCAACACAGTCGCAAAGGACTGATCATATTGTTCCATTGTTCCTACCCTCTTTCTGTTTACCTCCGTTGCTCCTTCGTCTTCACTACTTTAGTCTGACTAAAATTAAAATGACAAGTAAAAAAAATGCTTCATACAACTTTCGTCGTTGCACTCTTAAAGTGCTATGCAGATGAATTTATTTGGTTGCTTTTCCACTAGACGTTTTTTACCAGAACTTAAAAGCTTTCAAAGGATCGATTCAAGTTGTGGACAAACTCTGCTCGTTACGGGATAAACAAAGTTTGTGTTTCTTTTTCCAGTTTAAATTTTGTTTAAAGGAAAGCTGAGGTCGTAGACTACTTTAAAGGGCAATTTTCTTAGTCAATTAAGCGAGTTAACAGTTTGCAATTTGGGCTTATTTAATAAAAAAAAATTTGGAAAACGATTGACCCTAAAGGCCATCCCTGTAACTTCCCGCTAAGTTTAATTACAAAAGTATGATGAAAGTTTGATAAACACTATTTTTGGAAATTTTGAACTGCCATAACTTTTGAATGAATCAACCGATTTTTATGCGATTTGCGGCAATCGATGCAGTTTTTTAAGTCCATTGAAAGAATCAAAAACAAAAATTTTTCAGATTAAAAGTTTCGGAGAAATTGAGAAAAAAGACTTTTTTTATTTTCTTTCGTTCACGATATCTCGCGAATGAATCAACCGATTTTTATGCGATTTACGGCAATCGATGCAGTTTTTCGAGTCCATTGAAAGAATCGACAACAACAATTTTTCTGATAAAAAATTTCGGAGAAATTCAGAAAAAACACTTTTTCTATTTTCTTTCGTTCACGATATCTCACGAACGAATTAACCGATTTTAACCGGACTGGTAGCAATCGACGTCGCTTTTCAAGGTTAAAAGCTGATTAGATTTTGGAAATGATCGGTAAAGCCGTTTAAAAGTTATTCCAAAAAAACCTGATTTGAAAATTTTTTATTTCTTAGTTTTTTCGAAATTTCTCAGAACCTACCGGTCCGAATTAGTTGAAATTTTCAGGAAATCTAAGTTTGATGGAACTCTTTAGAACGCCGTTTGGTAGGATCCAATCGGTTAAGCCGTTCAAAAGTTATAAGCGGGTCACATACTTACATACACACACACACACACACACACAGACACACACACATACACCCCCACATACACACACACACACACACACACACACATACATACAGACAGGGTGACACCCTCTCGGGAGTGGTCAGGGAAGATTCCTAGGACCTCAAAACGTCGAGATCTGGTGAATACTCGATTTTCGAAATACGGGGTGAAACCAATAACTTCCTGATTTTAGAAAATTTTCAATTTTCTTAGCGGGAAGTTAAAAATTTTATTTACAAAAAAAATAAAGTCAGTATTTTTGTTGTTTTAAAACTATTTTTGTAACAAGTTTAATGCATTATAAAAAGGCAATTGGGTTCTCTTAGTGTGGTTCATACTGAGGCGGTATTTGATTACAGGGTGATCAGGAAGAAATGGAAAAACTTTCAGGACGTGTTCTACTAGTGAAAATAAAGAAAACGTTCCCGTAAACATAGGTTCGGAAATGCTTCGTTTTCCACAGTTAACCACCAATTCGTTTTTTTTACAAAATACTTAATATCTTTGGATGTAGGAAATATATTGAACGCAGATGTTGGATACGTATTTCGTATGACTCATCTTTTACCGACGTGCAAAGAACCAAAACGTTTATAAACGATTCCGGTTGTTATGTACAACTACAAAGATAAAGGTTTTTTAGTTTTCAGCCAATAACTCAGTTATTTTTTAAGCTACAGAAATAATAAAAAAATACGTTATGTCTGTCAGTAAAAAGGGAAATTTTTCTGTAAAGTTAGCGGTGTTCGAGATATTTTACATTACAAATTTTAAACGGTAGCCATTTTAAAAATACACGAACAAACGTTTGCAAAGCTATAAACGATTTTTTAAATAAAACTAGCAGGTAACCGCAGCTTCGCCAACAGTTAAGAATAAAATAATGACTATCGGCTACACAAACAAATGCTGAATTAAAAATCAAGTTTCGATATGAATTTAGACCCCGTTGGTCCATTTCACATCACTGAGTACAAACTACCTAGGCCTACAGTATTGGGTTATGTTGGGGTTATACCATTACATTTTAGGCGCAAGTAATCGAAATGCAATTTATTTTCCGAGTAAGTTGACTGGAGTTTTCTCAATGTAGCTTTGTTTTGACTCTATTACAATGCAACGTCGCTCCGTCTTCTGAAAAGCTTGGCGACAGTCAGCTAAACTTCTGCTTGGCGCCCGTCGGCGTAGCTACCAAAAGGTGTCAGTTGATGTACGGTAGCTACCTTTTGGTGTCAGTTGATGTCATCGATGTATAAACACACTGGATCGCTTGCTGCGTGTATTGAATACGGTCCGGCCAGCCTAGCCGCTTCCCCCACCACTGGTGGGACAGCAACAACACGTGAAGCATTCAAAGCTAATGCAACGTCCACAAATGTTTTAATTTATTTGGCTCAGCTTCAACAACGGCACCAAACATTATTTGTAAAATAATCATTTTAATTTCTAAACAATATTTAATTGTTATACAGTATGTAACACTTATTTTTGTAGTAAACTAGTGGACCCAGCAATGCTTCGCTATTGCTTGATTTAAATTAAAGGTTATTAAAGTTATTCCATTGTATTACATCGACTTAAAGTGATCGAATTATTGCAAAATGGTTTTTATGTCACAAGAATATATGCCTACTACACAAATTTAGATCTATAGTTTGTAAACCTTTATAGATAATACAGTAAACATTTTGTTTGTTTTTACCTAATCTAAAAAAACTGATAGTTGTGATGAATTGTAAAAAAACCTGATTCTAAATTAGCCCAATTGGTTGGAAATAAACGTGTTTTGGTTCATTGTAGGCCTAACCTAAAATTATGTTCAGTTTTTGATGCAAATCAGTTGATTTATATATAATATGTAACAACCAATGTTTGAATTGAATTAAAATATAGTACCGTAAGCATTTTTAGTTGATTTTTGTTTTTATTTACTTTAAGTTGGTCAATCTAACCTATAAAGCTGTTGGTTTTGAAAAAATAATAAACTGATTACAAATTTGCTAGTAAAGTTGCTATGGTAGCCTAATGAATGTAAACAAACATGTGTTACTAAGCATTTTATACGAACAGCTGATTTTGTGCGCTATGGTCTTGAGTCCATACAAAAGAGGCTGTTTAGTTTTTTCTAAATTTGAAACTTTTTCGGAAAACTTTTCAAATTTTTCTTTATATGAAAATCTAGTTCGGACTATTATGAACATTTTAAAACAAAAAAGTAGCCAAATTGGTCCAGCCATTCTCAAGTGATGCGCTTACAAAGGAACAGCAATTCATTTTTATTATATAGATTAACAGTTTGTGTTTAAACTATTATTATTGTTGTTGATAAGGATAAGGAAAAGTTTATTGAAAAATAAACTGAACCAAAACCATAGTGAAAAACATGATCTATATTAGCATTTTAAACTGCATTTTATTTTCATAAAAGTAGGGATACCTATACATTACACTTTAAACATTGTTAAATACAACAAGATTAGTAAGTTTTTGACGCACTCCAAGCTTTGTAAATGTAGCTCGCGATGTTTTGAAATTTTACAAAATTCCGTTAATATGTATAATAATTTTAATTACTACTAGGGACTCGGCCCCTGATCGCTTCGCTCGCCAAACCCTGCGGTGACATATGGTGATGCCAATGCAAACTACAAAATCTTTAAATATGTTCATAATTTTAAAAAATTTCCATTTTTCATTTTTAACCCCTTAAAAAAATAAAAATGGCGGCCGGACCGGTTCTCTCAGTGTAAGCTTTTTTCCAAAGCCAGTTTGTGGCTTAACTGTAAGTCGAATTTAAAAACTAATATTTTGCATGTAGTTTCAAACGGTACTCAAACGGTATGCTCACAAAATGACCATAAACTTCAAATTTGTAAAAAAATCGTCCAAGTTTTTGTATTTCAACCATTTATTCAACACGTTTATTCTAAACCAATTCAAAAGTGTTCCATAGTTTTTTTGTAGATAAAAGTTCAAAGAATTCCTATATTATGCCAGTTTTGCCCGTAAAAAAATGATTGAAGTAAAATTAACAGTTATTAGCTCAAGAAATAAGCATGTTTAGTAACGAAAGGAAAAAGTTCAACTTTAGGCCTACATAAAAAGTAGTACAAATTTTTTGTAATTTTTTTCATAAAAATGTAAAAAAGTTTCGTAATTTAGTTCTAAAATAGAACTGTATTGATATTGATCAATTTCAAATTTCTTATTTTGAAAACACCAGTTTTTATGTTCCTACTAAAAGACTGCTAACAAAACTAGGCCTGTTTTGAATAGTAATTTAGGAATACTATATCCTCTGCCCAAAAGTGACATATTATTATAAAAAAGTGTACAGGATAAATCAAAGAATTTAACTGCATACAACAACAACAACGTGTATCACTGTCCATCTATCACGCTGTCCACCGCGGGTCTAGCCCACCGGTGGAGGGGGAAGCTCTACTTCGGCCGGCTCGTTTCTCGAACCTTTCAGACAACTCAGCGCGCAATCCAGTGTGTTTATACATCGATGGTTGATGTACGGTAGCTACCTTTTGGAGTCTGTCAATGTACGGTAGCTACCTTTTGGTGTCAGTCGGTGTACGGTAGCTACTGATTGGTGTCAGTCGGTGTAACTGCTGCTTGATGTTCGCGTAACTAAGGATAGACCCTGGATTCAAATCGTATGAGATTTAAATGATAATATTTGTCCATAATGCTCAAAAGCAACGGCGGAGATTCGAAAAAATATCCTGAATGTATAGATTTCCGCGGTAATTCTTACCACCATTGTCGGTTGTTTTACAAACTGTATATCACACTTAAACGGCAGGACAAACAAAGCAAAGGAGAAGGGAGTAGTAGCGGTCCGAAAAGTCGTGTTTTTAATTAAGTTTAAACAGTGATAGTTCATTAAAGTAGTCAAAGTGTAATTCGAGCTTCGATTTATTTCACTGCCGTTTAAATTGTGGTTTAAAGTCGTTATTTCTACAAATAAGTTCAAATCGTATTTCGTTTTCGTTTTCTTTCGCGGGTTTTGACCGTTGCGTTGCTTGAATAAAGTTGTAGTGCAACCTTATTCTAATCTCTAAAGAAGAGCCCAACTCGTAACGGAATCTCGAATTTCCGGGACTCTATTTAGCCGAAGAAAAGTTTCCAAAATAGGCTCCGACACGTTATCGTTGCGTTCTCGTGTTTTCCAACTGGGCTGAACATGTAATTCGATAAGTGGTTCCAAATTTATTTTATTTTTGATTTATTTATTTATTTATTGCTTTTAAACAAAATTAAATACATTTGTATTTTATTCCTTTTTTATTTCTACATAACTCTAAATATGACAATAATACTAAATAACTTAAAATAGCAAGAATTATAAAACAACTACAATAGAATGTAACAAAATAAAATACACATATATAAAATAACCAATTCTTTCAGGAAAGAAAATACTTATCCTAGAGAAAACTGCCTGCTTAGGGGTTCCATTACAAAAATTATAGACAAAAATTTCAATTTTAAACAGAATTCAGTGCGGCTGCAGTAACAATACATTTAAATTCCCATTTCCCAAAAGAAAATTATAATCACTTTTACTTTCTCCACCCTATACGTAGTATATGGAGAAAGTATTGTTTTCGTAAAAATGTTCGAATTTGAATTTTCAGTTGAATTATCTGTTTTGGTGCTCCCAGAACCCCAAAAAATTGTTTAGTGCAATTATCTGTGTTGGTGCTCCCTGAACCCAAAAATATTTTTAGTGGAATTTTTTGTTTTGGTGCTCCCTGAACCCAAAAAAGTGTTTTTAGAGTGGTGTCTGTCTGTCAGTCTGTCAGTATGTATACACGACCAGAGAGGACACTATTGGTCCGATTTTCATGAAATTTGGTATGTACGTACTAAACCCTAATATCTCCAGGCGTTTTTTCATGTTTTGGAATTTTTAATTTTTAAGGGTAATTTACCCCTAAAAACCCATAAAAAACGACAAAAATGCAAATTTCTCAAAAACGGCTCTAACGATTTTGATCAAATTTTCAGTATTTATAGTGCTTAAGATGCCAAACAAAATGACACCACCCGCTTTTATCAAAACTTCGGCGTTTTATAATTATGGGGAAATGTTTAAAAATAAACAAGTTTGTGTTGTCAATCTAGCATCGCGGCGGCGGCCGCACGGGGTAGCACCACGGTAGCGAGCACGGCCAGTAATTCAAAGGTCGCGCGATCGAATCCCGCCTGGGACAATAATTTTTTTATACGATTGACGTAGGTAGAATATTATTTTTTTGTTTTGTTCTAAAAAGTAATAAATAAAATGATTGAAAACAGTATTATTTTGACTACAGTAAGTTGGGAGAAAGTTTGTGTCAGTTAACTGATACCGTTTATTTTTTACTCAAATTATATTAATATTAAGATATACAATCAAGTACCTTGAATGCAGGATCCCTGCCATCACAACATGCCCCTTTCATCCAGATACATTTAAAACCTTCACGAAACAATAATTTATCCTAACAAATTGAAAATGGAATATAATACAGCCACAATTTCCGCTTCGAAGGATATTACGATAGTAAAAGAAAAATGACGCTCAAATACAAAAAGGTCAACACCAGACCAAGAAATGTATTACTCCTACAAAGCGGTTACTACGGGATGTACAATAACTCTTCTACATCCTTGCAAACCAGCAAGGATTAGACTCTTGCAAAAGCAAAGACACATAATAGGTAAACGGATTTCCAGTAGCCTACACACTGGGAGTCTAGTCTCCTGACGCCCTTGTATATGACAAAGAAAACAATTAAAAAGTAAATTTACAAATAATTTTATTCAAGTAACTGCACAATTAAATTACAGAAACCACAGACCACAATTTATTATGATCACCAGGCCTAATGCCGCCTTGCTAATTTTAACCCATGTTCTTTTTTCAAATTCATTTCCGCTCAAGTTAAACATGATATCAATTAACAGCACAGTGCAATAAAAGAAAAACATGAACTCCAACATGACAATCACATAATGCACCGTGGAATAAGCTGGTTGGGGTTGTTCTTTAAACCAGTTGACCATTTTGTTTTTTAGGTTTTCGAATTTTGTTCAGTAGGCCTACAATAAAATTGTGATAAATTTTGTTTTGCTGTGATTATTTTTGTTTCCATGGTGACGTAAACAATGTTTTAGTGATAACAATATAGATCTTCCTTAGCAGACTACATGTCTACATTTAAGTAGCGCTGGCGGTTCACGGTTTCACATGCCTTAAATAAGAAACACTTCAAAGAATTTCTATGAAATCATACATTTTTTAAAAATAAAACGGAAAATATAGGAAATATGAATGGAAATGCAAATTAGGTTAATTAACCATTACAATATTTGAGAATTTTGAAATTGTATCCACCTTTTCGAATATAATTTAATTGTTTTATAGGAAGATGGTTATGCTGTAGCATACATGGTTTAAATGCGAAATTTCAAGAGAAAAACTGATATCGATATCTGAGACGTCGATATCCTCATCCCGTCTCGAAGGTAATAACATTTTTCTTTTAATACAGAGGAAATGTTACAGAGTCTAATAAATGTTTTGTATTTTGTCGACGTTTAAACGAAAAATATTAAGTGAAAGTAAGTTGATGGAAAGACATCAACAATGTTAGAATAAAGACAATAAATCTTGAAATTTTATCAAATATTTAAAAAGATGTTTGAATTTTAATATCTTCCGTTTTGTTGTTTTTTTTTTCTTGAAATGATGCATTGTAACTATGTATCTAACGTCATCATCCTATTTAAACAAAAATACAGTTACATTTAAGATGGCAGACTTCATTTTTTTACTTTCTCTCCCCCTATACGTAGTATATGGAAAAAGTATTGTTTTCGTCCAAATTTTAGAATTAGAATATTTAGTGGAAATTATCTGTGTTGGTGCTCCCTGAACCCAAACATATTTTTAGTGGAATTATTTTTGTTTTGGTGCTCCCTGAACCCAAAAAAAGTGTGTTTTTGGTGATGTCTGTCCGTGTGTCTGTTAGGATGTGTACATAGCTGGAGACCATACCAACGCTCCGATTTTGATGAAATTTGGTATGTGGGTGTAGTTCTGGAATATCTTCAGGAGTTTTTTCATTTTTTTCATATTTTTGATTTTTACGGTGTTTTACTCCCCAAAATAGCCAAAAAACGAGAAAAATCAAAATTTCTCAAAAACGGCTCTAACGATTTTTATAAAACTTTGCTTATTTGTAGCCCTTAATGTACCCTACCATATGAAAAAAACCGCATCTTTCTAAAAAAACCCATTCTAGTTTAGGTAATAATAATAACTGATTTTGTAGGGTTTTTTGCAAAATTTTTTAAAACCTTTTTTCGTGTTTTAATAATAATAATATTATTATTATTATATAATAATATGATATGGATGTGTGTAAAATGCATCTAATATTTTCCATGGTATGTCCTACTTTTGCAATTCTAAATAGCCACCTCCTATGCTACAATATACCTATGTACTCTTGGGAAGGTATAAAGTTTCCACTGGGAGAAAGTATATGGCAGTTATTTGGTACCGTTTATTAAATTAGTCATACAATCCAATTTCGCAATAGAGAAAGTATCGCACTTGCGTTTTTCGTCAAATGTCATTTATTTTTGAAAAAATAGTTTATTATTACTTTTCAACCCCCCCTCCCCCCCAGTATGCCTATATTTTAATTTCCGTTTACTATTTTGGGCCTCAGTGATATCATGCTTCTGTAGAAATATTAAATTGAGTCACGAGAATTTTGTTTTGTTTATAGTCTAAATATCTAAATTTAAAAATATTTGACACCGAAATCATATTCAACAGCTCATTTTAATAAAGACAATGTTTAACATCATTTGATGTATCATCAAAGTTTGTTTCAGTTAAATCGTTACAAAACAAAGAACAACTAAACTATCAAAACACAAGTTATTTTATAAAATGAAAGTAATAAACTTACCTACTTATAGAAAAATCAACTGAACTTTGTCGTCAGGGTAACCTGGACTGTAAAGAATCGTAGGTTGTTTTCAACAAAATAGAAATTATAAATGATTGAAAAAACTTACAAGCTTAGATTAAATCCACCGTTTGGGTTCCTATTTATTATGTCGTCATTGGCCAAACCACTTAGGGTCTGCTGTAGTGGCGAGTTTATCCCATCTTGGAGTTTTATCCCATAAGAGCAATGGTTTCAAGCCATTTGCACAGGTCAATTTTAAGGTTTGGTTTGGTTTGCAAGGTCTAATTTTAAGCACAGTCACAATACGCATCCGTTTTGCGTTTCACATTTTTTTAAATTTGTTTTCATTTGTCATTGTAATTGACATTTTTTGAAGTACAAAGTTCCAATCTTTTTCTTTACACAATAAAAAAATGTATAATTAAAAGTGAGACGCAAGCCAGATCCGCTATTTTATAAAGAATATTCAGTTTTTTTTTCAGTACTCAATTACAAAAGATGGATTTATAAAATGGTTTGAAATGAGGCAATTTCAAAGCGCTCAGCTGCAAGAAATTGCACTGATTAGATACGGCTATAGGGTGAAGCATTGGCGTCGCCGGCTGCTTTCTCGTTTACTGGAGCAGACACGTAAAAAGTGCGCCATACTCTCGCACGTTGGAAGTGAACATTTTTAAGTTCCACAAATAGTTGATTTAATGCAGTGCTCTCTTTGCATCTGATCCAATATTTGGCGGCTTTGAGATTAGAAATCGTTCAAACATTATATCAGCTGATCCCATCCATTAGCTTTCATACTTCAACAAAAATTAAATAAATATTAAAACGTGTTCAGCTAGTACGCAAACGCCTACTGGTTCCCTATGCCACGTATTAACACAGTACACAGTACACGCGGCGCAAGTGCAAAGACTGTCTATGACGTTTGAGACAGAGCGAGTAGAAATTATTCTCCCTCTCTCGCTCTCTTTCCATTCGACTGCCGCTTGAAGTAGGAAAAGGCAAGCGTTTCACTTTTCAGCTGATCCTGGCCAAAGAAGTTTCACTTCAACAATGAAGGAGACACATTGGTGATAAAAACATCTACAAGACCGCGACGGCATATTTGTACTTTGTGAGCAGTACAGAACGGGCTATCGGATAACTTTTGGCCATGGGGTGAGCGTACCTGACCCCCAAGTTCTAATCTAATTGCTCGGTACGAATCCAGGGGAAGACTATGAATGTTTATTCTGTTTAAAAAACTGATTTCAGGCCATCATAGCCCGAAACCACCACTACAACAACCATTCGACTGCTACATCATAGGGCGTTTTAATATTGTATTTGCGAAGGCATAGTAGTCAAAAGTGTACTTCCATTGTGCTTTGTACACATAGGTGGGAAAGGTGACTACTTTCAATCAACTCCTATAAAAGCGAGTGTTCGTTCATAAATACATACGTACGTACGTACGTGAGTAACATATAATATAACAGTTGATTTCACCTATCATCTTAATTACTTAAACAAAACCCAGCATACCGTCCACGATAGGAAAGAAGTCCCCTGAGTTCTGGCCTATTCAAAAATTGCAGACGCTTATCTGAGTCGGCGCTAAGCTCACGTAGCACACGGCATTCTGCGATCACATTCACTGTGGCAAAACATTACTTTATTGTAGCCATTTAATTGTGTTAATAGTGCTGAGAAAACCATTAAGGTTTGATAAGCCTTCCGGTTTTAAAAACTAACTTGTACTACAGTATAGGATTACTATAAAAATAGTTTGTTATTAAGAAGGAAAGCTGTTACTGTAAAAGTTTGTACAGTTAGGCAGTAAGAAAAACAGTTATTGTATTTACAAGTAAGATTATATTCACACGTATGTACTTATTGTTTACAAGTTCTTAAATTATTGTGCCATATTAAATTGTAAACCATTTTAAATTTATAATCAAAACTAGCAAAAGGTTGTTGATAGGCCTACAAAAAAAACTGATATACAGTAAATACCTCGACATTCGATAAATAAAAACATCTTTACTAGCAAATTTTCACTTAAAATTTTCAGAATAATTAGATATAAATAAATATATAATATACAAATAATTATAATCAAATTTAAACCTGGAGTAATACAATTATTGATGACAAAAATAAAAAATAAAACATATCTTTCCGTGGCGGACTGGTCCAGCCCATGTATTCTATAGCCCTGCACTTAACGGCTGTTCTACAGGGATTCCACGTTAGCAGAAACAAAACTATGCGGCGCGAAATGTTTGGACAACGAGTAGCGCCTGCAAATGCCGTGCGGTAACATACAAACACTGCTGCATACCGTCCTGGCTCAGGAGACTTCTTTCCACTCGCGGACAGTATATTATACTTTGGGGTTAAGTTTACAACTTCAATCATTATATTTTCTTGTGAAGTTGATTTTTTTTAAATATGAGTTATAGAACTAATGTATGCTATAATACGTTATAAGATTTGCTTTGAGGTTATAAACTGAATATAAATAAAACTTTGTATCACCAATATATTCGTTTATACAAATTTAAAGAAAAAATACCTATTCGTTTAACTTAGGAAACATTCGTACATCTTCTTAAAACACACATATTCGATTATTAATTTATTCACTATAATATTAATAACTTCTACATCATTTTATCATTGGTTCAAAACGTTTTCATACCAAAATATGTATGAAATATCCACTCAGATAGGGAATTTTTTAAACTTTATACCCCTCTAACCTTTAAACTATTAGTCGTATAAAAAATATACCAAAAGTCTTAAAATAACTTGTAAAATAGGGTGTTCCATAAGAAATTCGATAGTTGGGCGCCATATTGAAAAAATGGTGGGTAAGATAAAAAATTCAAAGCCACCAAACAAAACTGAACTTTAAGTCCAGGGGAGTTACTATTATATCATTTTTTTAATAGCTCTTATAGATTTCAAGAGAAACAGCTGGCACACTTATAAACTAAGAAACTGGCATACAAGGGCTTTTCAATATTTTAACTGGAGTACTTTCGTAAATAGGGAGAGTTTAGGGTGTTTATGCAATATTTTATAAATAGTTTATTCACTGCATAGGCCTAGTACACATTTTTGTTTACAAATATTTAACTCATTTTACTTTCACCCTAGACTATAGTCCTATATAGAAAGTATGGTGATTGTATAAAAAAATCGATATTGAGATTTTTGTGGAAATATCCGTTTTGGGACCACCTGAGTCCAAAAAAGTGGTTTTTACAAAATGTCTGTCTGTATGTCTGCCTGTCTGTATGTATACAAAGCTAGAAAGAAAACTATTTGGACGATTTCTAACAAATTTGTACCAAACATGTCAATTAGGATTATATAGGTGCACGAAAAAGGGTTTTGTACATTTTTGAAAAACAACCCCCTTTTTGGCCAAGAAATCAGTTATTATTTTTTTATTAAAAAAATGGCTCTAATAATTTTGATAAAATTTGACTTATTTTTAGCTCTTAATGTACTCTACCATATGCAAAAAACTGCATCTTTCTAAAAATCATCGTTTAGCAAATAATAGCCTAATAATAAAAACTGATTTTTGGGAGTTATTGGCCAAAAAGAGCTATGTTTTTCAAAATTTTTCAAACCTTTTTTCGTGCATCTATTCAGGTCTAATTGATCTGTTTGGTGCAAATTTTTTCGAAATATATCTAATAGTTTTCTCTCTAGCTAATAATAATGATATTTATTAGTTACTCTCCTACTTTAATGTATGCGCCAGTTCCTGGTACCGTTTATTTGTTATCAAATAAAGCACATTCAAACGTTCAAATTTCTTATAATTAAATTCTGTACAATGAAATATTGCTCTGTAGCGTTTCAATTGTGCGTGATGTTGTAGGCTAATAGACAGTTAGACCTACAGATAAATGCGGTTTTCGGTGTTTTGTCTTATAGGTTCCTTTAAGCTGAACCTAGATCAAATAAACGGTACCAGGAACTGACACATACTTTCTTACAAACATATTTAAATTATTAAACAGATTCACTGTGACGTCATAATTGTATGGTGGGGTAGGAGAGATGATTTTTTATTAAAGTAGGAGATTAACTAATAAATATTATTATTATTATCTAGAGAGAAAACTATTCGATCGATTTCAAACAAATTTGCACCAAACACGTCAATTAGGTGCACGAAAAAAGGTTTTGAAAAATTTGGAAAAACAGCCCCCTTTATGGCCAAAAAACCCCCAAAAAACTGTTATTATTATTATTATTAGCTAAACGAGAATTTTTAGAAAGATACGGTTTTTTGCATATGGTAGGGTACATTAAAGGCTACAAATAAGCCAAATTTTATCAAAATCGTTATAGCCGTTTTTTATAAAAAAATAATAACTGATTTTTTGGGGGGTTTTTTTGCCAAAAAGGTGGTTATTATTCAAAAATTTTCTATACAGGCCTACTTGACATGTCTGGTGCAAATTTATTTGAAATCGATCGAATAGTTTTCGCTCTAGCTTTGTATACAGACATACAAACAGACATTTTGTAAATACGGACTGAGGGGGTCCCAAAACGGATATTTCCACAAAAATCTCAACATCGATTTTTTTTGCTATCACTATACTTTCTCTATACTATAGTATGGTGAGAAAGTAAAAAGGGTTTATCGTCAAAAAAAGGAAAATATTTCCGTTTTTGTAGATTGTTTGTAGGCCTAAAGCTAACGATGTTTTAGTTATTTGACGTGAAAGATGTTTAACCACCTGAAAGGAAGTGTAAATCCTACTAAGTGTAAAATAAAAGCGAGTGAACGGGAATTTTATGTTAAAACGATGCCTTATGGATGCACTTTTGACAGTAACAATGACCCAGTGGGCGTGTTCAACAATTACGAGATATTAAATTCCACTCTTGGCAGCTGTTATCAAAGCATTATCACCACATTCAGTAGCGTCTGGTCTCCCGTACTACCAACATGGTAATGTACTCCGCTCGGTTGTGCCTTCATTTAGCGGTAGTTTTAACAATATCAGCCTGTGTAACTGCTGAAGATGGCCAGCCCGAGGTAAAAATCTTCAAAGGACAACTGAAAGGGTTGAATTTAACTACTCGAGGAGGAAGAGTTATATCGGGATTTCTGGGGATACCGTACGGGCTAGCGCCGGTGGAAGGTTTGCGATTTTCTGTAAGTAATTGTTTTTGTAGTAATAATTCCTAAATATATTTAAAACCTGAAAAGGAGTGAAAAAGGTGAGAACATACTTTAAAATTTTTGTTGTTTCAAATTGTATTTTTTTTTATCATAAAAATATATTCATATCACGACAAATCTATATCAATAAAAATGTAAATGTTCGTTTGTTCAAAATGTTAGCCTAGGAAAGTTCTTCATCGATTGCTTTGAAATTTTGACACATCGTTCCATTCGAATACACAAGTGTTTTTATATATACTTTTTTTAACCACGCTTTCTGTTGTACTTAGAAACAACACAAACTATACTAAGTAATTTAATATAATTGGAACGCCACAATAAATAATAGTTACATTTTTAAGTTTTGGTACAGTAATCAGCCGTTTGCTCTAAAATTTCCATTAACATATGATTTTAAAATTTTAAACAATTATTTGTATTTCTAACTTTTTAGGATAGCTTTTTGTTGTAGGCCTTGCTGGTTCTTTTAAAATTTATTATAACTGTTGTTATAAAATACACAAAATAATTTTATTCGGACATTTTTATTCAATATTCGGATAAAAACATTTTTTATTTCAATATTTGTAAATTTAGTCGGCAAAAATTCTTAGGTTAGGCCTAGACTGATGAATTACCATAGCAAACAATTGAATAAAATAACAGATAAAACAACTGTTTGCGCTAATATTTACATTAACGGCTGATTTCAAACTTTTAAGCAATTATTAGTATATCTAACTTTTAGGTTAGGTTTTTAATTAAGTTAATTCCTGAGGCTTGCAGGTTTTTTTAACCTTTATTGTAACTGCTGTTATGAAATATACGAAATAATTTGATTCGGACATTTAACATTATTTACCATCTTAGCTTTGGGGTTATTATCAATCCTACACCTTTATTATAAAGAAAACATAGCAAGATTATGTGTATAGAAGGTTCCAACAGGGTTGGCGTGCGGAACACGCAGGGGTATCCTCTAGTAAGTAATAAAATCGTTTGTATTGTCTTTTAGTTATGTTTTAATTAAATTAGGTTTTACAAAAAATATTTGAAACGCATTTTTTTAAATAATTTTGTAGCCTATAGTAAAGGCATTGGCCTATGTGTAGCTTGACTCAAACATGTGCATTGTTTGAAAGTTTTTTATGTAAGCATGTCAAATCTGAGTTAAGCCTAAGTAGTTCTCGAAAATTTAACTCAAAACATTTTCCCTTATATTTTTCAAAATACTGCAGCAAAAACTTTGAACATTCTCCATTTGTGTTAGAGGTACGTTACAGGAAAACTATAGTCGATCCGAATCTTTGACGAAAACAATCTTTTTCATTCGTGCTGTGAACAGTAATACTGTGTTTGGGAGTCATTGACTTCTTTCACTTAGGGAAGCAGAGAGACGGAGTGGTTAAAAGCGGTCGTCCAACCTACTTACTGGCGCTATACGTTGCTCCCTCTCTTTAGTCTAACCGGCATATATATAATGACTATAAGAAAATACAAAATATACAATTAAGAGATGCTCATATTTACAACTATTATAAAATATTTCAGTTCTTAAACTGTAGTTTATGAATTGTATAGCCTATTCTGATATATGCCACAAGCTATATTATCTCGATATCTTTCAAATAGGTTTGTTTTTAGTTCTGTTATTAAATCAGTTGGCACTGGGATAAGGATTTATTTTATTATTTGTAGGCTTTAGTATCGTTATTTGAAAATAAATATTAAAAGCACGAACGATCATAATCAGTTCAAGAATGCTTTGAGGTGTTACTTTTGTGGTTGTTTTGATAAGTCTTAGACGTCTGGTTGGTTTGAAGGGGAGGCTTGAATTAATAATTGGATGTGTTTGTTATCAGATTCTGATTTATATTATGTTGTTTTTATTTCCATATTTCATGTTATATTCTTTTGTAACTAATAAGCCCCCGTGAAAAATCACAGGCAGAGTAATTAGATACACATCAGAAATACATTATTTAAAAAACAAACTATTTAAAAACAACATTAAGGCCTACTTATCTAGGCCTACCTAACTATGTTGACGGGGATTATTAACTCGGTAAATGTGTACAATAATAAGGATTATAAAACTGTCCTAATACAATATGTTAATATGTATAATATGTTCATATGTTATACAAGATGTACGAATGTTTCCGAAGATAAACGAATAGGTATCTCTTCTTTAATTTTGTATAAACAAATATATTGATGATAAAAGGTTGTATTTATATACAGTTTATAACGACAAAGCATATATTATAACGAATATTATAGCAAACATTAGTTCTATAACTCATAAAAAAAAAAATTTCACAAGAAATTATAACAATTGAAGTTGTAAACATAACCCCAAACTATAATCTGCACTGGTTGATGGGTGAAATCAGCTGATATATTATATGTTACTCACGTACGGACGGACACTCGCTTTTATAAGAGTTGATGCTTTCCTTGATATTTTGTTTAATTTAATTTTAAAGATTTGTATATTAGTACATTATTAGAATTACTCATTGCGATTTCTTATCGATGATGTTTGTTCAGTCGCTCGTAGCATTAAACGAATACCGTCAAAACATACTATATTTAAGTAAATCTGTATGTATGTATATACTAATATTATAAACAGGTAAAATTTGTTTGTTTGTTTGTATGTAGGGAGTAATCTCTCAAACAATTATTTGTATTTCTAATTTTTTAGGATAGGTTTTTGTTTTAGGCCTTGCTGGTTCTTTTAACCTTTATTATAACTGCTGTTATAAAATATACGAAATAATTTGATTTGAACATTTGACGTTATTTATCATCTTAGCTTTGGGGTTATTATTAATAATTTTCTAAATGGTTTCTTAACAGACATCGTTGGACATCGTTGCCTGTGGTTCGGATTCCACGTAAAACTGTAGGTCCCGTCTCCATTAGCCTTAAGTGCAAAACAGCAGGACGTTAAACAAAAAACAAAACAAAATTATTAATCCTACACCTTTATTATAAAGAAAACATAACAAAATGGTGTGTATAGAAGGTTCCAAAGTGGTGGGCGTTCGGAACACGCAGGGGTATCCCCTAGTAAGTAATACAATCGTTTGTGTTGTCTTAGGTTAGGCCTAGACTGAAGAACCAACAAACCAACACATGTATTTACATTTATTACCATATCAACCAATTAAATAAAAATAAATAAAACAGCTGTTTGCTCCAATATTTCCATTAACAGCTGATTTCAAACTTTGAAGCAATTATTTTTATTTCTAACTTTTTAGGTTAGGTTTTTATTAAGGTGTAGACCTGAGCCTTGCTGTTTATTTTAACCTTTATTATAACTGCTGTTATAAAATATACGAAATAATTTGATTTGAACATTTAACATTATTTACCATCTTCTACATCTTTATATGAAGAAAACATAACATGATTAAGTGTATAGAAGGTTCCAACGGGGTTGGCGTGTGGAACAAGCAGGGGTTTAACCTAGTATTTTATAAATACCGTCAAATATCGTACAGTATTTTGCTTCATCATCGGAAGTGTGTGTGTGTGTGTGTATGTAATGGACCTTAGCTGGATATTGAATAATGCAGATTTCTATGAGTTTAGATAATATATGTGATAGTGCTGCAGTTGTCTTGTGTACCTTTCTTTGTTGAATGCTCGTTTTGGCCAATTTTGTATCTACATTTTATAGTTGTTTTATTTTGATTTTTAAACTTTGCTTTATCAATTCCGTAAGCTTCATATCACAGACAGAGATGATTGCTAGCCTCGTTCTGCTGAAGACTACATTCCGCCAAGCAATTTTTATTTGATGTTGTTTGTAAAGGTACAGAGTAAATACAATTTTTTTTTAAACAAAAAAATAAATTCGCAATCACATTTTACATCTAACGTTTATTCTTCCAGAGCCCTCGGCCGGCTGAAGCATGGACAGGAGTGAAAAACGCCACACAATATGGCCCCAGTTGCATACAGGACGCTAGCGAGAACATTCTGGCGAATAAATCCAGCGTTATTGGACAAGAAGACTGTCTGTATCTCAATGTGTATACACCAAAAGTAAGTTGTTTCACGTAAAAGAGGTCCCTCTATTGTTAGACCGTACTTTACTTCACGAGTCGAAAACAAGGTTACGGCATCGCCCTTGTTAAAGATTCAGCCTAGTTTTATTTGAAACTGGCAAGCTTAGCGCGGCAGCCGCTAGGTAGCGCTGTTGTCGTCGGTGCGGCAATTGTGAGTGAGGCAGAGAATGAGCCAGCCATTCGCGGAGGATTGATGAGTGACAGACAGGTTGAAATTTTCCGACAGAAGAAAAATAAACATTTTTTTTACAATGTTATTTTCAAAATGGCGGCGGTTTGAAAATTGTAAACCAATATTACTCAAAAACCGTACATTTTAACAAAAACACATTTTTTGTTTCCCTATCGGATGGTGTAACTGTTAAAAGAATTGGATGAAGGATAATAGCTAATTTAAATAAAATGACAGCAAATGTACATACAATATTTATACAGTGTTTACTGTGTTATTATAGGAAGCCGGGTTCAACAAACCAATTATTACACACAACTTAAGTATTATCCTTCATCCGATTGTTTTGACAGTTACACCATCCAATAAGGGAAATCAAAAGGGCTACAAAAAAGGTATCTTGACATTTTTTGGTACAATGTACGGTTTTTGAGTAATTTAGGTTTGAATGGCTCAAACAGCCACTATTTTGAAAATAAAAATTGTACAAAATAATTTTTTTACCTGGAATTAGGTTATTGGGTCATAAAGCTATGTACCAAATTTGAACTTATTACAAAGAGTCGTTCTCAAATTTAAAATTGTTATGTGAAAAAAACAAGATGGTGGTTGTACGTGTAACTGTTGAGTTTTGGAAATGATTAACGTAATATTTTTTTGTTCTTTGGTCCAGGAGTAATACCTGAAAAGGTCAGTAGAGAGTTCGGGGGCACCTTGTATAATTTTTATTTGCATCTCAAAATGTGACTGTAAACGGTGCTCATTGATTCGGCCTCACCATAAGAGTCACTGCAGTGCGTCATCTTTACTACGGAAATTCGTTAACGTAAGTAAGGTGGGGTTACTTTACTCCATTAAAATAAAAACATTTGCTGCCAATTATTGGCCAACAATCAAACTAGATCATCGTCGTAGTTCTTAATGTACCCCGTAGGTGGCAATCCAATGCACATTTTTAATGCTCACACAGATGCTATCCAAGCCATTGTTTGTTACTTGGATTTACAAGTGAAGTTTTGTTGTGATAAGTGTATAAGAACACTGTTCATAACTTTTCTTCCTACATTCAACTGTATGAGAGATTATCAGGAAAGGGTAGTTTATTTCTATTTTGTATTAACTTATAATCATATAAATTTAAGTGTATTTATAAACCTCTCACGAACACAAACTATACAGACTAACTTATAAAGAACCGTGTTAAGTAATTATTGTTATAATCATCTTACGAATACAAACTAACTTAATAAGAACCGAGCAAACTTGTTATAACCGCTAATAGATGGTGCTGATAAACTATGTTTTACTTTACACGTAATATTTATACTGATAGTAAAGTAACTGAAGTATTGTTAATTTGTCAGTTTTCTTTAATCAAGCCTTAACCGAGTGGATAACGATGAGTCTTCCTGATCAGAAGATGATGGGTTCGAATCTCGGCTCGGGGGACCAGATGTCTGTGGTTTGAGGGCGGAAGTAAAGCAAACGGTGGTTGGCTCGCTTCCAAGCTGACGGGATAAGCACTAACAATTATACATGTGTCATAAGTATTTAAAAAAATATGTTAACTTCAACAAAATAAACAGTACCCGGAACTGGCACATACTTTCTCACAAACATATTTAAATTATTAAACAGATTCACTGTGACTTCATAATTGTAGGGTGGGGTAGGAGAGGTGATTTATTAAAGTAGGAGATTAACTAATGAATATTATTATTATTATCTAGAGTGAAAACTATTTGATCGAGTTCGAACAAATTTGCACCAAACACGTCAATTAGGCCTGTATAGATGCACGAAAAAAGGTTTTAAAAATGTTTGAAAAACAACCCCCTTTATGGCCAAAAAAACCCCAAAAATCAGTTATTATTATTATTATCTAAACGAGAATTTTTAGAAAGATGCTGTTTTTTTAACTTTAAAGGCTACAAATAAGCCAAATTTTATCAAAATCGTTAGAGCTGTTTAAAAAAAAAAATAATAACTAATTTTTTGGGGTTTTTTTTGTAAAAAAGGGGGTTGTTTTTCAAAAATTTTCAAAACCGTTTTTCGTGCATCTATACAGGCCTACTTGCCATGTCTGGTACAATTTTGTTTGAAATCTAGCTTTACATACAGACATACAGACAAATATTTTGTAAAAACCACTTTTTTATACTCAGGGGGTCCCAAAACGGATATTTCCACAAAAATCTCAACATCGATTTTTTTTGCGATCCCTATACTTTCTCTATACTATAGTATAGTGAGAAAGTAAAATCAGAAAAAAAGTGGAACAAAGTAACTCCACCTTACTGTAATCAAAATTACTACTCCATTTAGATTGATACACAGGCAGTGATTTCACATTATATTAATTTAATGTTCAAATTATATAATATGTGGATTTAAACGAGATAATGATCACAACCTTTATTTTTAAACGTGTGAAATATCTGTATTTAAGCAATAGTATACTTCGTCATCAGTACCTAAAGTGGATACCGGTATTTTTCTTGCGAGATAATGGATCATGGTAAAAAAACGATCAAGCACCAAAAAGTGCTACCTTTTGAAGTCACAGCTGTTGTAAGTTTAAAGCACAGCAATGCATTGTTAACGTACAATAATTTTTGGTCCTAGTACAATATAAAATGCTTTTAGTTGGAAGTCAGCTGACTTTTTGAGCAAGTAGTGAACGACTACAATAACGTCACTTTACGTATGTAACGCGAGCATTAAAACATGAGCTTATAATGCTATTGAGTATAGAATCTGTTGTGTTGAAACGTTGTTGCTCTTAATATAATTTTCGTAAAACTTTCAGACGGCTGACGTTACGGAACCCTTGGTTTTTCTACAGTGTGTTTTAAACACGTGTAACTTGTTCACAATAGTAGAAACGGTTAAAGTAACCTTTAATACAAATCAGAGAACAGATACAAAAAGATAAATTCCCGCTGATGCTGCATTTATTGTGCACACTCGGCGTCGTTATCACAGCACGTTTTGTATAATATGCCAAAGGTTAAACGCATCCAACTTGCAAATGTAAAGTGCATTTAGTCAAAATCGTAATCTGTACTGATATTATGTAAGAGGTAACCGTTGTGTCTTTGTGCTGACATTTCTAATATATTTGAAAAAAATCATCCATTGTGGGCCATTTAGAATTTCCCGAGTAGCGTAGACTATTTAGTTAAAAATAATAATAATGTAAGTATTTAAATAATTCGACCACGCAGCTGAACCGCTGACGTGAGTTGAGCAAATTTCCAAAATTAAGTTTATAGACCGATATTTTAGGGTTTCGACCAACAATTTGGGAAATAGGTCTATTCACGACGGTGCTGAATAGCTGCAAAATGGTTCGCACGCCATTCCGCATATTGGGAGTATCTTCAATAACACAAAGCATTGCGTGCTTCGCACGCCATTCCACATATTGGGATTG
>JAGFPH010001960.1:158309-171449 GCA_018207615.1 Philaenus spumarius
GTGTAATGTCACAGTTTATTTTTGAATATTGTTCTTTTTATAATAACATTGATTGTTGTGAAATAAAATGAACGAAGACGTCGGCAGTTTGTTACAAAATGACGTTAGTGGCGACGGAACTTTTATTTAACTTATTATTGTGTCTAAAACATGTGTAAACCACTTAATTTTGTTTATAATGATATAGACAACAAAAAACAAACAACAAATATAGGTCTTCCCATTGAAAATTTTTCCAAAATTCTTGTTTATTCCGGTTTTTTGTTACAAATTCATATTTTTTCAAAAAATAAAAATAAAAAACATATACATGAAAATAAAAATATATGTTTTTTTCATACCAATCTAGGCCTATACTTTAGTAATAGAAGAAACTACAAAAAAAATCAGCCTTTTAGAACTGACAGAAATACTTTTTTTTTTAGTAAACATATCACAGTGCAATACACTGTATTCGCTCAAAATTAATCTGACCTGATAGCAACACTAGGTCCTCATTAATTCGAGTGGAAAGGGTTAACAATAATCAGAAATAAAATTGCGTCACGTTCTTTACACATTACACGTTTTCACCCGCACGATAAAAACTCGCGCGGTTTTTAATCGTGGTTTGTTGCTTTTCACACTGTACGATTTTAACCGTTCAAAAATATTGTTTGCTCATTGCAGACTCTGTTGAAATTCTGTTGAAAGTATGGACCGTAAACAAATCATTGCATTAAGTTTTTTTTATCGTTGTCGGAAAAGACAAAGGTGCAATCACCTTCACTGGTTAACCTTCCAATTAACCAGAGACCTGAAGAAATTGAGTACTTTTACACATTATCCTTATTAAATATCACAGGTTTTGCTACAACTGGCAAAATTAAAACTTCAGCGTCAATTTTTTGTAAAAAGCTACCAAAACACACGAACTGAAACAAAACGTAGAACCAATCAACGCTCACTGGAGACAGCTCCCGTCCGACTAAAACCGCATAGTATGAAAGCGTGCATTGGCCAATGAGCAGAGAGACGATACGGTAACCGTGTGGTTCCAGTGGCACTGGACGGCTGCAACACGACCAAAAATCGTGCCCGTATTGTAATCATACGACGTGAAAGTTCTCAAACTGTTCATCAGTCGACTAAAAAAAATTGCCCCTGCTGTTAATTCCCGTACGATCGAAATCGTGTAATGTGTAAAAAGCGTCATGCTTTGCATGCAATATCAGCCCCTTCAGATCCTGGACTATTAATTAAAACTGTGTGAACGAAGTGAGCAACATGGTTGGCGTGCGAAACACGCAAGAGTCTCTCTAATTGTTACTAAGTGCATTATGATTTACTACTCTGAATTCAGGTTTCCTGTCGACGGAAGACCTTTATGCTCCAGGAAACTACGGTTTGAAAGACCAAACACTCGCATTACGCTGGGTGAGGGACAACATCAAACATTTTGGCGGGAACAAAAACTTAGTCACTATCTTCGGTCACGACGCTGGAGCAGTTTCGGTGCATTACCACATGATGTCACCTCTCAGTAAAGGTAAAAACAGTACGATTGTCTATCTGTGTCGATAAGCAGAACAAAATTAATTATGTTTACAGTGAGTGTGTGTTTTTTATATAACCTGCAGGTATTCGTATTGGTATAATTTAGTTTTTCTAAATAAACATATTTAATATGTGTTTAGTTGTTTTGCAGCTTTTGGTAAGTGATCAGATATTTCTGTATGTGTATATTTTGTTGTTTATCTAGTTTTGACACTTTAACCTCAATAATTTAATCTATCGAAGCTGCCTGCCTGACGGACGATCCTATAAAAGGTCATGTCATAAAGTGTGGTATTTATTTTGGTTACTTTTTCTTATTGTATCTTATTAATTTTGGATATTGTTATTTTAACGATATAAATTAGGTATAAATTTACCTGTTCAACGTCTATCAATCCTTGATATTTATTTTTTATTGTGACTACTGCAGTTTCGGTTCTACACCATCATCCTTAGGTAAGATGGTTACTGAAGGTTTGCGATGTACTGTGCAGTGATCGTTGCGGCTGTCGAATGTATTCCATATTCTGCCCGGGCAATATGTCGACATTCTTTAATAATTGTTTGTTCGTTGTGTGCTTCGTATACTCGTTAGTGTTAAATGTATTTTATGACGACCTCAACATTGAGCGACAGGTGTTTTAATTTAATTTATATGTGGGTAATATTTATTTGACCGGATGATGGTGTAAAACCGAAACTGCAGTCGTCACAATAAAAAATAAATAACAAAGATTGATAGACGTTGGACAAGTAAATTTGTACCTAATTTATGACGTTATTTATAAATCAATCCGGGAGCTTATTTTGTTTATTTCATATGTAAATAAATAAGTAATTAATAATTTTCCTTTTGTAAACTTGAAAAATGTTTGTAATAACAAAAACACTTTTATTATTAGTAGTAGTGGGATTTTCTATCTGTTTTGTTATAAGCTAAATAAAATTAATTATGTTTACAGTGAAGGTGGTTTTTTAATAAGGGCTTTCTGTCCATCTGTGATACAAAATAATATAAGTAGCCTAAATTAAAAAGGTCAAAAAAAGCAACAACTTTTATCTAAATATAGTTTACAGTAAATGAAAGGAATTTACTATCCTTATGTATTACAAATTATGTTTTATTTATACTCCATATTATTTTGTGTAACTTACAGACTGTTTAGGAGCTCAATAATTCTGTATGTACTAAATATAAAGCAAACATTTATTTTATGTGTTTTATAAACACCTATCCTTTTAGATTAGTTTTTCTTGCAACTGCCATTTTTAAAAATTTGTTTAGAGAAAACATTTAATTGTGGAAATAGATAAGACAATGGATTCAACTTTTAGTCAATGCATAATTTATGTTAAATTTTACAAGTACAGAAAAAACTAAGACTTTGTTTTCTGTTATTTTCAAAAAGGGATCCATTTGAAATATATAAAATAATATTGCTCGAAAACACTTTAATAATAAACTCAATATTAAAAAGAAAATACAGTATTGACTAAAACTAAAAATATAACATTTTGAAAATTGCCCACAACTTTATGAAATCCACAACTGACCCATACATTTTGTTGTATATTTCATAACAAGAAAAATTACAAAATAATTTAAAGTGGAAATGAAAATATATTTTTTAAAAAATCTCAAATAACTTATGTGGTATTAAAAATTGGGAATTAAAAAAATGTTTTTATTTTGTTAAAACTTCTTAAAAAAAACCCCTTCTCTCTGTTTAATATATTCCAGGACTATTTCAACGTGGTATCTCCTTCAGCGGAACAGCTCTGTGTCCTTGGGCATCTTATCCTCCAGGTTCCCACAAGAAACATGCTTTCAAGCTAGCAGCTTTGGTCGGATGCAATGCCGAAGAGTCGACAGAACTGACTGTGGAGTGTCTTCGGGATATACCTTCTTATATACTCACACAGCTGATGAAAGAGTTAAAGGTAGGCCTATGCCTTAATTTATTTACCATGATATATCTTAAAAAATACACATCTAATATCGGGGTAAAAATAAACACTCTATAAAATATAAGTCATAGTAGTCTCTAACAGGGTGAATTAACATTGACTTTCAATTACTACCCTCGCATACAGGGACCTAACGAAGTAGCAAAAAGTTACTCACTCACTTTTGTTCGTACTGTACAGTAATAAAACTTTTGTCCTGAGGGCTTTGTAGTAAATGCAGGACAAGAAAGTAAATATTAGTTTCAAAGAAATACTGCCTACTAGTTGTTTCAAGCTACCTACTTGTAGTTAGAGTGCTTTCTAATGCCGCGTCCACACTGGACAAACGTTCGGCGAACATGTTTGACCAAACAGTTCGTGGATAATTGTCCGAACATTTTGATGTTCGGCGAACAATGTTTGCCTTTCTGCAGTGTGGACGCTTCCCCGAACAAAACGTTTGGGGGTTGACGACCTAGTCGCCGCCATCTTTGTTCGGAGACAATGTTCGCTCTCGGAGCGAAAACTGGCGGATGTTCGTGGTAGTCTGAGGCGGTAGCTGGTGGAAGGCGCACGTATTCTAGTGCTTAGTTGTGTTGGTTGTTGTTATAAGTTATTGTGCATTGAAGATGAGTAAGGATTTTTGGAATCAGGACAAAGTTATAATGTTGATTCAACTGTACGAATCAAACAAGCTGTTGTGGGATATATCGGACAGTGATTATAAAAATAAGTATAAGAGGAAAGACGCGTATGCCGCCATCGCTACTGAGTTGGGTATCAACAACGCAGATGAAGTTAAGAAGAAAATAGAGAGTATCTTAGCTCAGTATAGGAGAGAGAAAAAAGGAACTACATTGAAATCAGGAATGGGTACAGCTGAGAAGAAAAAGCCTTGGTGGGGGTTAGCATATTTACAATTTCTAGTAGGAGACAAGAGTACTCCACGATCAACTGTCTCAAGCTTGACTCAGGCTAGTGTCCCCGCAGTCGACACAGATTTGAGTGACAATGAGAACGACATTGACAATGACAACCAGGAAATAAGCAATAATTCTTCGCCTCAGCCACATTCTTCTCTAAAAAGTTCAATTTCCAGATCTAGCACACCCGGTAGTGGACTTGAAAATTTGAGTGCAAGTGGCAGAGTGAAACGTGTAAAAGCTAATCAAGTTAACGAAGCCTATAACATCATGAAAAGTTGCTACAATGATGTGCAAAACCAACAACCACAATTGAGGGACGAATACTCGGTTTATGGTGAGAACATCGCCAACCGTCTGAGGAAGATAAAAAACCCTGTGAGAGTATGCAGATTGCAAAATACCATAGACAATTTGATATTTCAGGCGGAAATGCAGGAGTTTGAAGAACGACACACCGTGAACACAAACCAAGAAACAAGACCTGCACCTTCTCAACCACCGGAGCGCGAAGTTGATGATGTCTCATTGCTGATGAACACTTCATTGTTGTGTTTACCAAACAATTTCCCCAATTTTTAAACGTTGTGTGATTTTTTATTTCTGATATGTGTAGTTTTACATGTGTTTTTTTACATTAAATGACCATGCAGTAAAAGGTAAGAAGTTATTATTTACTAAACAAAACAAAAATGGTATACATTACTGAGCTCAAGTAACAATCAGTATCTATGTTGTTATTTCTGATCTGGCCACACTACTAGCAAGCGTGGCCTGGGGCCAATATCATAAATTTTTACAGGTAATTTAATTAAAATTAATTTTTTGTAAATCATAAATGAAAAAATTAAAAATAAAAAAAGAATTTCTGGGCAACGTACTCCTTATCGATTACAGATAAATTATCAAAATAGACAAAATTTCAAAAAAATATTTTTCATTTTTAATTTACAATAGCCTAACTTAGTTTTAATAAAATTAGTTAGTTGTGAAACTTTATGAAATTAGCCCCAGGTAATTTCTCATTATAACAATTAATTAAGTTTGTATGGAAATATAATTAAAACTTTACAATCATTTATTCATTGAATAATTTATTCATATTTAGTTACAACTCAAATTCTAATGTATAATTACGCTTTTAAAATGGAAATATAAATTTGTAATGAGAAACATTAACTGAGTTTAATTTGTAAAAAAAAAAAACTTAAGTTGCATTAGTACAGTAGGCTCTATTTCACAACAGCTTGATTCTTCTGAAACTCACGTTAGCCTATGCACATGTTTAGGCCTACTTTGTAGTCACGAATTTAAGTGTAGTCGTTTTGCCATGTAACACTGCCTAAGTCTGAGACAAAATACACTGCATACTCTTCCCTCACGGCCTTTGCTAACTCACTTGGTTTTCGTCCGATTCGAGGAAGTGGGTAGTATGACTGTAGTCCATCGTTATCATTCCTCCATTGTCCTGGAATGATACTTCCATTAGGCGCAACACTGTCTAAAGAACCAGGAGGAGTGTAAATATTAACTGAAGATTTGCTCTGGCGCAAAAAGTTGTGTAAATAGACGCAAGCACACGTAACAAGGGTACTTTTTTCTGGATTCAAAAGCATTGGTTTTCTTAAGACTCTGAACACAGAGCTTACAATACCAAAGGCATTTTCTGAACACCTTCGTGCTCGAGACAAACGATAGTTAAATATTCTCCTTTTACTCCTCTTCTTCTGATGGCCGGGAAATGGTTTCATAATATGCTTGTGTAGTGCAAAAGCATCATCCGCAACGATAACATATGGGGCAGCAAATATTCTTCCCGGTAATGGTTTGTCTTTGGGCAAACCAGTTCCGTTTTCCACAATTTTCCACAGATCACAGTTCTTAAACACACCCCCATCAGATATCCTGCCTTGACACCCTACATTAACATATACAAACAAATAGTTTGAGTCTACTAGAGCCATCAGTACAATGCTGTGGTGACCTTTATAATTAAAAAACGTAGACCCACTATTTTCTGGGGCTTCCAAAACAATATGCTTGCCGTCAAGAGCTCCAATGCACTAATCAAACTGCCAAATTCGCTTATATCCACTTGCTATCTTCTCCCATTCTTCAGGGTTGGAAGGTGTCTGCATATAATCTTTTAAGCAGTTAACTAGAGCAGCACATACTTCAGGAACAATTACAGATATGGCTTGTTTTGATATTTTAAATAAGTACATAAGCGAGTGGTATGAATCCCCTGTGGCTAAGAAACGTAAAGTAACTGCTAAGCGATCGTTAACACTTATTGCTTGGCGAAAGTTAGTATTTTCTCTTGCGACTATAGGCCCAATCATGAGAGCTAATGCTTCAAAATCAGCATTCGAAACTCGTGTAAAGTTTGTAAACAAACATCCAGAAGTCAAATCTGTTCGTAAATCTTCTCCACTATACTCATACCTCCTCTGTAACAGTTGTCTTTGCCACCACCTGCGAGGACGGGGTTGATGCTGGTTGATCACAATAAAAGCCGCGGCAACACATGCTAGTCGCTGACGACGATACACCAGGTCACGGTCGACCATCACTGCAAACTAATGCGAGTTGACTGAGCCATTTAGAGCGAACACTAGTTTGTTCGTCCAAACACAGGAGTTTTTGTTCGTCGAATAATATTTCTACAAACATTTAAAACGTTCGATGTCAATTCAATACAACAAACATGTTCGTCGAACATGTTCGCCGAACGTTCGCTAGGTGTGGACGCGGCTTAATAGGTAACGTTAGTATCTCCTGTTTGTAGGATTAAATCAATAATTTTGTAGGCTCTATTTGGATTTTATTTTTTATGAAAATAGTATCACTGTTTTAGAACAAAAATTACATTTTATTTTTAAATATTGTATTAATTTAAAAATTCTTATTAAAAACGTTATAATTTTTAAAAAATAAAAATATTTTATGAACCGTGGCAGTTACAAATTTGTTTAAATTAAACTTTATCTTACCTACTTATCTTAAATTTAGTTCTCTTCAAAGAATATTCTTGACAATTAAGGTTGTTTGCAATTATCTGTAATTACTAATATTATTACTTTATTTACTGGGTGTATCAAAGTTAATATAGGGGTTTTAATGCTTTTTAGTATTTATTATATTCAACTTACAACTATAAATAATGCGTCAAATGAAATAGTAACTCAAACAGTTTTTCCTCCAAGTGATCAATGTGAGCACCATTCGCCACACGGCACACATCAAGTCGACAGCCGAGTTCGTCCCAAACCTTGTTCAGTGTGTCCGGAGTAATTAATTGTTGCATCAACTGCTTCAATAATGTTTCTTAAGTCTGGCAAAGGTAAAAATTGCATGACGTCAGATCGGGTGAACGAGGAGGCCGTGCAAAATAGCTCTGTCATCCTGACCTTTTAGCTAAAATTCCGCTAACTGTCGGAAGGCCAGCTGTGCTGGCCAAGACAGACATAATAATATTTTATTTGACTCATGACATGACGCCTGGTGAGTGCTGAATTCTAGCGAGTAACTCTTCAACTAACGGATCAGCTGTGTTTAATATCTTTTAAACACCAAAATATTGCACAACATATTACGATTCAGCTATTCATTCACTGCTTCAATCTTGTAATAACCTTTGAAGAGTGTTGTTCTGCAGAGTGTAGTTCTGAAGATTGTAGTTCTGATCTCGGTTTTTCAATTTAAGAATTTTAAAACAGTTAATTACTCGAAATGAGTGCTGGCCATTCGACTAATAAGGACAACTGACCTGAAGAATATTCCCCGTTGTCTGTGAGTCGGTCGCAGCCAGCTGTGCTGGTCATCCGATCGCAGGGGTTAAAATACTAGTTTCAGTCTGCTCACACATACAGTAGTTGCAATGAAAGATAACAGATGGAGTCCTCCAAGTACACCTCATTTGTGCAAATTATAGAACACAGTAATACCCCGAACCTACTCGAGCGATAACTGTGTAAGTTGAATTTGCATAAGTCGGGGTACAATTTTGCACATATATATACTGTACATACAAATTATGTTTATATATTACAGTATACAGTATATATTTGGGATCAGACTGTAAAGAAAACAATAATTTAGAAGAAAAATTAATAATAAAATCTTAGATATTACAGTACAATAAATTATATACAAATTGTAGACAAAATATATTAATGAAATTATTATTTCATGGTGGCTGAATGGTCAAATAGTGAATGTAATTAATTGTATTCAGATTGTCACTAGAAACATGTATTTTATATCAATTGTATAATGTGTAGCTTGTTTGTACAAATTATAATGTTTTTAATAAACATTATTTAACTGTATTAGTCTAATGGATGTAAGTAAAAATAAAATTACATATTATTAATTGCAAAAAAGTTAAACCGAAGTTATTTCGATTATTTTGGTATAGAAGGCTTCATAAAATCCAGCAAACTTGTCTGACGGATCAACAATTTTTTCTTCTCACACGAAATTTCCTCGTAGCACGCTAATAATCTTTTTATTCCTTGTTTCGTAGCAGAAATGAGCTCTTTGTTGGAGCCTATGTTTTCCAACATTTGTAACCCTTTTTCATTGATCTGAGGCCATCTGTAAAGTTACCAACTGTCATTTGATCTTCTAATTGAACTTGTTCTAAAGAATCAGGTTCTTCAATGTGTGGCTCTTCTCCACCCATTTCTGTGAGCTCATCAATTGTCAGTCCTGACTGTGTGAATCCAACAGTTCTTGAACATCATCACTATCTACTTCTAAATTTATTTGTCCGGCAAGTTCGACACCTTCTTCAATCACATTACCAATTAAATCAGGCTCTGGCGATGATTCCGTCTGAATTTTAGTGCTGAAACAAAATATACACAGTTTTTCCAACAGCCATTTAAAGTTTTTTTGTAAAACTTCATTCCAAGATTGTCCAATGATTCTCATGGCATCTAAAACGTTGTATTGTTACTAAAAGTCTTTGACAGGGAGCTCATTGTTTTGTCTCATACTTTATACGATCATTTGATATAAGCTTTGAATGTTTTGATGACTCCCTGGTCCATCGGTTGAAGCAATCTGGTTGTATTTGTTGGTAAAAATACAACTTTCACGCTTGGGTCGAAATTAGTTAAAGTAGCAGTAGAATGACCTGGTGTGTCGTCGATTAATAGCATCACTTTAAGTGGGATTTGTTTAGATTGGCAATAAAGTTCGACTTCAGGTATGACGTGATGACCAAACCAGTCCTCAAAAAGGGAAGATGTCACCCAAGCTTTAAGGACGCTCGAGGACGAATAGCGTAACTCCGGATTCGCGTAAGACGGGGTAGTGTAAGTCGGGTTATTGCTGTATACAAAAATATACTAAATAATGTGGGTAATAGAATGATTGTATTACAATTTCTTTTAAAGTACAACTGAAACGTAAGTTAGGATGACTGCCTCACAGCCTTAATCTAATACTCTATCTACGACTTAAGTAACAGTACTGTTAGATTGTTACAAAACTATCATTCTTTTATTTCAAAATATTCTTTTACCACTTACCATGGGAAAACAATATTGAAACCCTGTTGTTAAGTATATAATTGTGTGTTTTTTTAAAGATAATTGTTACTAGAAAAGTAAAATAATTAATAAAATCTTTATTCACAAACATACACAAAATTGTAGAATTACCATGGAATTAAGTATTAACAATTATTACTAGCGACACATCAATGGATTGGATTTCTAATCCTTTGGATAAAAATCAGCATTGTCAACAGTTCAAAACAGCTATTGAAGTAAAACCTCAACTATATAGCAACCTCAGTATCTGTAGCTTTTTTATAACATACGCTGCTAAAATTCAAATACAGTAGAACTTCGATAATTCGAGCTAATTGGGGCTGACTGTATCTCGAACTATAAAAAACTCAGAATAAGCGGAGAAATAGACGAACATAAAGAATAATTACTTTTTATTTTTTGAATTAGTTGAAATATTAGAACATTTAATACTAGAAAATGTTTTGATTTTTCACCGACACCATACTCAGCTGCAAATTTCTTCAAGGTTTTACCATTATCTAGTCTTTTAAAGGCCTTTAATTTAATGTTAATTGTCTCAAACTTTCGTTTAGCTTTTCCGCTCATCGTTACAAAAACACAATCAGAACTAAAACTGAAAAAACCAAGACAATTTTAACAGAAACAGTAAAGAATGCACTCACTAATCGCCAATGTTACACAACACCGATATGCGTAGCGTTCACACGTGTGAGGGAACTGACCGTTTACTATTAAAATTGAACTATTTTTAGAATAACAAGAAGGGGCAGTCAAGTATGGGGTGTATGACTGAGCCGACATGAGATAAAAGCAGCGACGGCAAGACCCAATGTTGACTCATTACCTACCTGCGAGTGGTGGTGTGTCGCCAAGTGAACACAAGCCATTCACTTCGATCCCTTGTCACCTTCAAAAGACTAGTTGGCATTTTAAACGTACAATGGGGCGGCGGTAACTAAGTAATTTTGAAAGTACAATACAATCAATGTCTTGAAAGCTTTGAAATATAAAAAAAAAACTGTTTCATAATTTTGCAAACACTCTCGAAATACCCTGACCCTCGAACTACTGCGACTCGAATTATCAAGGTCCTACTGTATTAGAAACAGTATGAATACTTTTCTATTTATAATATATGTTAAATAGGTATACATGGTTTATTTTGATAATCACTTATAACTAAATAATGCAACTGTGAATAAAAAACAACTTTAATTTCAGGGTTTCGGTGACGATCCACGGGTTTTATTTCCACCTGCTGTTGAATCAAAAAATATTTCAGACGCTTTTCTCACGGTTGACCCTTGGAACCTGTCTTCCTCTGTAACTTGGATAACTGGTATCACCGCAGGAGATGGAGTTCAAGGATCTTCAGGTAATTTTGTGAAACAGGATGACTTTCAGATTCCACTTAAACCATTTCCACATACAGGCTAATGGTAATACATTTCTAAGAATTTAGAAGTGACAGTATTTAAGAATATAAATGAATACAATTTTTAAATATAGATTTGTACACAATCACACTAAAATTTTAGATTTTACGTCTGTAAGAACCTGTTTCATAGTCTGTCTTCTTCATTTTATCACTTTTAGTGATGACATTTTACAAAGAGAACTCATCCTTCGAATACACAAACTCATTAGCAACAAACGACTCTTTAAGACTGATTTAAATTTGTTATTTGAGCCAATTACTTTTAGGTATTCTGGGAGTCTATTAAAAGATTTCACTCCGGTTTGGGCAGGGAGTCCTTTTTAGAAGTTCATTCCATACTGATAACAACTTTTGCCGTTTTACCAAAACGCACAAGGAATGAAATCTAATTAATTTAAAATACAAAACCATCCTGGTTTAAAACAAAAGATCATTTAAGCTTGTTATTAAAACATCTGTTATTCATACCTACTTCAAAATCAGTCACAGATATGCAAGCGTTCAGGTTAGTAAAAGTTTTGTAACGGTTTCATGAGAAACCCTCCATTAGAAAAATAGGTACTGCAGAAATTTGACCTCAACTCAATGCACCTTAATGTGTTTACTCTGCCATGTTTTACAAAATATTTTGTTTTAAAGTGAAACAATGTTTTCAAACAGTGATTTACATTTAAATTTAACATCTAAGCTATTATCTTCAGTGTAAGTTTTACAAAAAAAAAAATCAAACCACTTGAAGCAATGACATAAGCTTCAAACATTCAAACTAGACAATCGGTCTACGATAAAAAGTTAATATTTATCACGCTTTTCAATAACTTTTAGACCTCCATAATCAAATTAGTTATGTCTATTTCAATTTAAAGTTCAGTAAAAATTAAATTGACATCATTTATAAAGCAAAAAGCATGTGTAAATATTTTAAAGTAGCTAAAGACTACCATCAAAAAAGTAGTCATGAAAAATACCTATTAAGGCCCTTACTAATATATAATATATATTTAATATATTTTGTTTAAGTTTTGAATATATATTATATGTACACTCTAAAATGACTGAGTAAAAACGATACATAAGTAATTTTTTAACAAAAATCTAATAGTTTATTTTTAAAAGAGCTCATGTCCACTTTTTGAAATTTTTCAGAGACACTCAACATTGATTTCAGATCTTGTAAATACAGTTATTAAGTTTTATCAAAATTGTACTTATAAGTAACTTCAAAATACACATTCTACACAAATTTCTAGCATCTCCCTTTAATAGGTGCTTATAAAAAATTAAAAAATATTACTGGACATGTGCTCTTTCTCAACTTAATAAGGGAAAAGTAAGTAAAACATACTATAAAGTGTTTAAAACGAATGTTTATTATACAAAATCTTCTTTTAAAGTACAAATAGTTTTCCTAAAGTATGAAATAATAAAATTTTAAAGAAAAAGTACAACACTTTATTGTTGGCCATCAACGTTGCCTAGAGTCGTTGTTGGCCATGAAATCGTTATCAAGTCATAAAAGAGTTTATGTTCTTCTGGCACATACTTCACAACTTTCAGTATGTCATTGATTTTTTTTAATGTTGTTTGGATTTTTACTAATATAAGCTCTTTGTTTCGGTAATTTTATATCCTCAATGTTTTCGATTTCAGGCTTCTTCAGCTTGAATGTATTTTGATCAAGTCCATTGATCGTAGTAGATGCTTTAATAACACATTGTTCCATTTCAAAGAAGTAAAACTCAGAAATCTT
>JAGFPH010001960.1:179635-204977 GCA_018207615.1 Philaenus spumarius
CCATTCTCCATCAAATATGGACCCACCATTATTGGACTGGCTAAAACCGGCAAGTGTCAAGCAGCAGAACATGTTTTGTTTACTGTCAATTTATTAATACACCAATTTATTAATACTGTTGGTAGCGCTTGGGCCTGAGAACCAAACAATCTACTTTTGAAAACCAGTAATTGGACGAAAAGTGTATTACAGGATTTCCAAAATCATCCATAAGTTGAACGACAAAAGGAAGCTTAATCTGCTCAAACACAAGCGTCGGTGTTTCTACGTCAAGATAATTCCAAAGAACTGAAAACAAACGGGGAAAATTTTATGTTAACAGAAAAAGCACATTAACTTCAATGAAGCTCGTTACTTGCAAAAATTGCAAAAAAAATCTAATCTAAGATCAAACTTCGACCTTGCAAAGCATCCCCCGTTCATCAGCATTTGTTCAGGGTTTATTTTCAAGTGCAGACATGGCTTGGTAACAGTGATTGGATGCTACAGTTTTGGAGTTGGAAGATGGAAAAGATGAAAGAAAATGGAGGTTACAGGAAAGCTTTAACACCAACACTAAGTACTAAGTCTTTTGTAACTGATGACTTTCTGCACCTCGTGTCTTGCAGCTGTAAGGCCTCTTGTATTAAATATTGTGGGTGTCCGAAAGTAGAACTTAATTGTTTTAAGGTTTTAATGTGATAACAGTCCTAATAATGTAGATGAAATAATTGATGATCAAGACTAAACTGGATTGGAATTGGAATAAAACAGTAGCAAGAATGTTTCCACTGTCTTAGGCCGGCCACACACAAAATCAGACACGGTCAGTCATAGTCAAAGACGCCTTTAGTCTTTTCTGTCTGTTTGACTGTTATTGACTGATCCTGTATGTGGGGGTTTTAGTCACTGGGCGTCATTGCCTCCCTCCATTTTCAGTTCTTCTGTCCACCAGATTGTTGTATTGTGTGCATTTAGTGCTTATTGAAAGTTTTTAACCTAACTTTGAAACGAACTTTGAAGAGAAGGAAAAGGAAGCTATAATTATGATGTGGAACTTGATTAATTTGTTTGAAAAGGCACTAATAACAGAGATCTTTGGGTACACCCTATAAACGAGAAGAGGAACCTCGTAGACTTTATTAAGGAATTCCAAAAAATCGAAAACTACTGTCGAATGAAAGTTGAAACGTTCGAATACATCTTGGAAAAAAACCAGGATAAGATTAATAAACAAAACACGAATTTGAGAAAATCAAGTGACAAGGAGGGGTTGTGCGCAGGTGGCTCTGACGAACACTGTCTGATAGCTTTTGACTAAAGGTGTCTTTTGAGGGAGCTGCGTCAGTCAAGGAAAACACATATTTAGACGTCTGTTTGTCTCTGTTCGTCTCGTTCGATGCAGTGTGTGGCGACCCCATAACCACCCATGCTAAACCCCCCGTTTTAGTTGCTATTAGTCAAACTGACTAAACGTGACTGACCGTGTCTGATTCTGTGTGTGGCCGGCCTTGTATAAAACTGAAACTCTCTACTTTTATGTGCCAGTATTGTATATATCCCAGACAATTTTAAGATATTGTAAATAGCAATTTGAGTGATGAATGGATGGTCCATGATGGTGTTTTGACAGTAAACAAAACATGTTCTGCTGCTTGACATCTGTCGGTGCCGGCTTTAGCCAGTACGGGACACGGCGCGGCGGGTCCATAGGTGGTGGATAATGGCACAGTCTTAATTACTTAGGGTTATAAATAATCCTCCAAACTAAAACTAGCTTTCCTAATATAAAGAACATAAACAATTTTATAAACAAAATTTCAGCTTTTCACTGATTATATCCAATAAGGCCTATTTATCCCTTTATTGGCTTGGCTAAAAGAAATCATATTGTGTGTTTATCACTGCAATAATAAATACCAGAAAATAAATAAATAATAAAAAATTAAAATAAATGTTTACGTCTATTTTACCATTGTAATACCTATAATTGGACCAGCTATACAAATAAAAGTCCAAACAATAGGCCTCTACTGCAGATTGACCGCTGATATGCCAACGGGCTGATCCGGCCCTCCAGGACTCGTACGCCCGCCGCCGTGCCATCTCCCTTTGCCAGGCCGATTAAGTCAACTGTCTGCACTTATAAAACTTATATCAATATAAAGATTGCAAAATACCCTAAAAGTTTTATTTGAGCCATTTTTTCATAACTTGTCTCATATTAATAAAAAATAGCTAAACATGTAATTATTGTAATAGAAAAGATAAAATTTTAACATTAAATTTAAAAATACACGGTAAATAATTGTTTTATAGCTTAAACACAAAGAATATTTTTGATAGAGAATATTATAAGAATTACAATAACGAAATAAAAATTACTCTATCACTTTTTATCTCTTAGATATTGACAAAATAAAAAATCTTTCAAAAGTGAACTTTAAGGGGGGGTAGGGGGGAAGCAAGAGGGGGAGGGGCGGGGACTTTTGTGTAAATACTCCTCTTATACTATTGTAACATCTGACAAAATTTCAGCTTTTCACTAATTACTTCCCACTAAGGCCTATTTTTTCCCTTTATTGACTGGGCTATTAGTTCTGCAAGAATTTAAAACAGATAGGGCACAGACCTAGTTTTTGTATTACTATGTAATTTTGTTTCATTGTTTGAATAGATTAAACAAAACTTTGACAATAAATTGTTACTGTTTTCCCTGCATACAATGGCAGATTTAGTGTTAAAATGATCACATATGCCCAAAAACAATTTTAGTTATACAATTACACAAAAAAAAAACTGCTGTTTTTAACGTTAAAAAATCTAAACCCGGACCTCTAAGTAGTCAGCCTACGAAATCAACCTATCCTTCCCATGTTTGTTTATAGCAACACCACTGGTACACTTAAGTTACCTTTGTTGCTATTTGTTTCTTGTTCACTATCACTTTCATAAAACATTGGTATTTCTGATCTGTCACTTCTACAATTCCTGAACCTAACACACAAAGTTATTCATTCTTGTCTTAAATTCGCTTTTTAGGATATTAGAATTGTCAACCTTTCTTATTTATGGCATTAAATTTGAATGTAGAAGCTGTTAAACCATGTTACCACTATCAATATATTTTTATTTATTGAATTCTAATTTACGTACTTCCCAATAATTGTCTCAGAATAGGCTTGGTAATATTTTTAGTTAAGCCCTTTGAGTTGGAGCCAACAGTTTAAGAGAGTGTTATTACCAAATCTCACATTGTCTTGAACTATTTACTTTGCAAAACAAACTCCTAATAAGATAATTATTATTTAAGTAAAATAATAATGAACTAAACTAAACTAGGAAATGAAACTCTTTGGAATATTAGTATTTTTGTGCGCTTTGATAATTATGAAGGTATCAGCTTTAGCACTACTGTATTTTTGTTCCTGAGCACCATTGTTTAATTAATAAGAATGTCACTGACTCATGACTCAGTCTTATAGGTAAGTTAGAATAATAAACGCCTAGTCTTCACTACTCTGATTGGCTCTTTGAAAAGTGCTCATTTGGCTAATCCGGCTTTCAATAAAATTCTCAGATGCTCTTTATTGTACGTTATCTGTCATAGGCAAACATATTGTCGTAGATTTTGTGTGCTTTTTCAAACAATTTTATTCTGATATATTGTAACATTTTAGCCAGCATTTTCTCAAAGTTACTTTACTCCTACCATAACTTCTCAATCTTGTTTGCTAGGTTACTCATAAGACATTGACTATTCTTGTGACACCAGTAAAGTTAATTGTACACCAGAATCTCATGTCCTTACTATAAAAATAAATATGAAATAATAGTATATCATTATTATTTGAGAAAGTCACTGTTTCTGCACATTTGGTGTGTGATACATACAATATTAAATGTTTCAGTTTTAAGATTTTAACGTTAGTAATTTTTTCCAGGCATCGCTCATTTTGACGATTTGTTCCAACTCTTCCCTCTTACTTCAGTTAGAACTAAAAATGGAACTGAAAAAGATCAACAGTTCGGAGAGAAATATCTTCAACTATTTACAAACTTTGCGGCTGAAGGGTAAGAAAAAGAATCAAAAGAAACTTTTAATGTATAAGTTTTATGAAAGGCTCTTCTAGAAACAAGATATTGGAAACTTATTTTCTTTTAAAGAGCAAATTGATTACAATTGTTGAATAATATATGCTTGTGTAAAGTTACCATTTTAGCCAGTAAACATAAAAATAGTGCCTTACAAATGTATGAAGGAATTAACCGGTGAGTTTGAATTTAACAAGATTGACTCCTAGAGTGGATAGTTAAAAAAGTAACTTAATATGAATTTATTTGCATACGGCAAATTTAATAAAAATACAGAGAAATTGTTGTCTTTGTACATTTTAGTGTCTTTTTCAAAATCTAAGAGGAGTAAAACTCCAAGTCCTAATTAATTGAGGGTTGGGTACATCCATGTATGCAGATATAGTTGTTTATAGCAAATAAATTCAATATAGAACTGACACAAAAAAGAACACCATTTCTGTTGATAGAGTTGCATAATTTAAAAATTATAAATGTTTAAAATCTCTGTAAAAGTACTGTAGTGTGTTGAATTTAAAGCGTCTTTACATTCACAATGCATTTGATATTTTTTTAAACATGTCACATATTGAGATATTGTCTCGTGTTCATGTTGGTTACATAAATAAATTTGATACTGTTCCGTAATGAAAGAAGGCGTAGGATACAAATAATCATTAACTAACTAGATCTTCACAGGCCCCGATTTACCAATGGGCAGACTGGGCAATTAAAATTTTTAATTATTTCCAGAATATTGGTAAAAAAAACGGGAACGACACAACAAACTTGTTAACTTGCATAGGCATTATTAAAAACAAATTGGTTTGACACTTAAAAAATTAGAAATGCGCAAACTGGTACCTTTAAAATTATTTTCATGCATGTTTGCAGTTTTCACTAAATACGTAGTTATAAAAAATTAATCGTATTTAAAAAAGAATATAAGCCTATTATTATTTTTTTTTTATATAATAGTACACATAATATTTCAGGTTAATACCTAACACGTTATTTTTACAACAGTATGTGGTACCAGCCCACCATTATTGGGGTAACCCAACAATACTATTAAGAAATCACAAATATTTCAGTAATTTTTTGTGGGATAGGGGCTGCTACAAAAGGTTTGCCCAGGGTGAAGCTTACCCTAAATCGGGGCCTGGATCTTCATATTTTTTGCTTGATGGTTTATCCGGTGTGCACAAATCGCGAAGTAAGTTAAATGTTTTAACTCCGACTACTGTTGATAATTTACTTAGCATTTGTTTCATCAGTATCATTAAATTGCACAAAAAGTTCAAATCCTTCAATATACGATGACCGAGATTCATCCACATTATCAAATTCACTCATCGAACCGATTGTCGCCATTTTGTTAGAATGCATGTTACCGTACCGTTCCTTGTTAAACACTAGTTTAACCTATCTTAAACTTTTGATTATAATTTGTTTGTTGTTGTTACTGTGTACACTATTTGTATTTCAATATTTGTGTAACACAATACACAACTCGCGTCACGCTCATGTATTTCACTACTGTTCCCGTATTATTTTCATTAATTCTACATAACTAATAGAACAAGGTATGAAATATTATACATAGTGCTTAATTATAACAAAACTTGGTCAGGATGTTAAGGGAAGGAATGCCGGTAGAGGATAGTGGTGTGATCTGCCTCGACCAATCACTTTATTGCATTTATAGAATGATTTATGACGAAGACATAACGCCGTAACACAGTATTGGTATTTATATTGGTTAAAAAGTCCGTGTTCTACAATCTTAACGGACACTATCTGAGTACATTGCAAGTACTGCAAAACCACAAAGAAAAGTGCAAGTTAAACCCAGCCAGGTGGCTGGGAACTGTACTGTCAGTCATCTGAAACATTTTACCAAACCAAAATAACATTATTAACACTACATCTCAATATATCAAAACTAACCAATAACGAATTAATGGCTTCCACATACAGTAAAAATACATATTTTTTGTCAGTTTTTTGCAAAAGTTTGGCTTTGCTGCAGTTTTTCTGTAAAGTATATGAATAAGGAATTTCTAAACATTACTAGATTTAAATTTAGCTGCAATTGGGAAAGAGAAGAAAACGTACTGGTATATTTAGCAACATTTTCATGTTTTGAAAATTTGTTTGACAAATCATTTAAAAATCTTTAAAAAAATTACAAAAATATTTTACTATGCTTAAAATAAAACCTTACCTTATCTAATAAAGTCATAAACTAAATACTGCTCACAACAGTATTACAAAATATTAGCTGACCCGTGCGAATATTTTGCAAATTATTAGTAGGCCTACACTTACCTGATTTAATACGGTGATTTAATTCAGTTAATTATGTTTATTTATTTATGTTGGTGTATAAATAACAGTTTATGAAAGTGTATAGGTCTTTACGTTGATTTAATTTGATTGATAGATTACACCTTGCCTATAGAATGTAAACAATCTAACAGCTGCCACGTTAGTTAAACAGATTGTTAATAGATGAACCATATGAAGTACAGGGTTCGGCAAAACCGACTAATAAGCAGTTTCTATCGATTACCACTCGGGCTGTGGTTGGGGTAGGCTTTGTTCCGTTGACAATCCCATTTTAGTAGCACATGGTTTGGACCGGTGCACATCGTGGATTTGCCCTACGTAGGTTTTATGAAAACAACAGATCTGTTATCGATACACAACGAGCTTTTTGGCAACGGTTCAACATTAGGCGCAACAATGCCGTTCCTAATGCAAACACGATTTAGTCCTGGGTTCGGCAGTCGGATGAAACTGGTGGCACACTAAGAGCCCTAGCAACAAAAATTGTTGGGGATTGGATGGCCCAACAATGTTCTACCACGGTTGGCCAACGGTACGTATTGGCCAACTTGTCTTCGTTGGGCCAACCCACCAATTCCCAACGGTGGGCCAACCATTGAATGTTTGGGTGGACCAACTAACCATCAGTCTACGTTTGGCCAACTAACCATCAGCCTACGTTGGGCCAACTAACCATCTGCCTTAGGCAAATCCACGGTGGCCATTCCAGCTGAATACACATTTTGTTGTACTGGGCCAACCATAATTATTTACCACTAAGCCCCAGTAAATAAATGTATAAATGAAAATTGAAATGAAAAATAAAAAGGAATTAAAATTTAAAATGAATTAAAATTTAAAAGAAAAAATCAATAATAAAAATTGAACTACTAATACCAAGGAACACTTCAGGAATAAAAAACTAAAAACAAAGTAAATTACCGGTACTGTAAAAAAACATTTATTATCTTAACTCAAATGTTGAGTGCCTCTTTTCTAAAACATGATCTCAAACACTTTGATAATACCCTTTGCACAATGGAAACATCTGTAAGGCTTCTATTATAGTCTATTGTTAAAAGTTAGTTCCACTGTTTCTTTAAAATGCCATTTATCTTATTTTATTATTTACACAAACAATCAAGTAATAAAGTTATTGTTTATCACACTGAAAACGCAAAGATCACTGTTGAAATCACACCATAGAACCAAACCCCTCCTAAATATATTAGACACAAACACGGGAGGCTCTAAAGTCGACCTACATAGACACACAAATATCCCAAACCAAATTTAAAGAAATGTAGATCTTCTAATAGTTTGAAATGACTACTCCAACTATAATTATTTACCTTTCTTTATGCTGAAAAATATGTAGTCTAACAGTTATTTTATGATTTTAAAAAAACATCGGTGTTTGTATGGTCACATTAAAAGTAACTAACTTCATACCACAGAATTTTGTAAAAAATTGTGAATGAACTTTTAGTATACCACTACTTATTGGAATAGCATTACATGACAACTTTTAAGGAAAATAAGAAGTACTTATATAACTTTGCAAACATACAAACATAAAACATACTGTAACTAGAAACTGTAAGTTAGTTTATTTCAGTTTTTCTGTTTTTAGGTTAGGACCCAACTTTGACAAAAGAAGTAGTGGTATTATACAATTTCACCAATGTGTGTAGCCTATCATTCTAATTTAATCATTTAACCAATTAGTCTGGCAAATTTGAGGTGAAAATTATATATTTTTGTTATTTTACAAATCATCAATTTTAATTTTAAAAGTGGCGATGCAATGTTACCTGCTTGAATTAGTACTAGCCTAATAAGGGCAAGAAAAAAGATTTAAGTAACATGAGGCAAAAGCGGAAATTTATTCGTATTTTTAACTTTTTATCCTAATGTATAGTTAATTATGTCAGGCCTATTTAAAAGTAATATCATTAGTTGTAGGCCTAGCAGCAATTTAATTTATGTTATAAGTAGGAACAATACACTTTTAGGTTATCTTTACATTTTGTTAAGGTACCGCAATGGTATAAATATATGAATTTAAAAAAATGTCTATCCTAATTTTATAGATTAATTATATATATATAGACCAATTTAAAAGTAATATTACTAGTTGGAGCTGTAATTTCATTTATGTTGTAACTGAGAATAATACACTTTTAGGTTATCTTTACATTTTGTTAAAGAATCGCCTTAGCAGAAACATTAATTAACAAAATTGCTATCTTAATAAAATTCCATAACCATACTAAATCACGTACAATATATATGTTATATTCCCGTAACCACAGAGTTTACTTGTTGATTTTAAAATTACATTTATACACAAAGAACTGACCGATAAATCAACAGATTGAAGTAATACAAAAATCGACTGAAAAACATATTTTTTTTAATACAAAGCAACATCTAAGTTGTTGGGCAATAGTTGTATTATCTGTAGGCCCAATGTAAAATATTGTGGTTGGGCCAATCCACAATTTTCAAACAAAGGCCCTTCGTAAATTATGTAACCGAGGGCCAACAATGTTTAATTCGGTTGGGCCAATGTTGGCATATTGTTGGCAAAACCACCCACCATATGCCAACCATGCCAACCAATTCCCAATGTTGGCCCAACGAACCTTGTTGATAGGGAGCAGATACACATGGCGGACGCAGATTCATAAGAACACCAGAAAATGTGCAGTGGGTGATAACAGCAGATCAACAATCACCAATGCGTTCTGCTTGAAAACATGCTGCTGATTTGGGGATTTCAGACCGCAGTTTGAGAAGAATTCTGCAGTTCAATTTGAAGTTCCATCCCTTCAAAATAATTAATGCTCAAGAAATGCACCCAGCAGACTATGCCAACCGTCAAAATCTGTGTGAGCAAATGCTTGCACAGATCACAGAGAAGGAATATACAGAGGAAACATTTAAACGGCTTGATCGTACGCTCTAGTTGTAGTTCCGATCTAGTCCGGTGGCCGCGCTAGGATGTCCTAATGCACGTTACAAGAGAGAGAGGGACGAGCGGGGAAGGATGTGATGGTAGCGGGGGAAATGTCCCACTTCCCCGCCTCGTTTAGACTACAAGTTGGGAATTCAACGTTTACTCTTCTGTTATAAGTGTAAATGTAACAAAAAAGCCTATTTTCATTACGGGAAATAATTTCCGTAGAAATTAAGTACAGAATAGTCTATTTACTAAGATAAATTGTTTTATTTGTATTATAATTTAATTCAAACTTATGTTTTTAAATGAGACATACTTTTTGAATAAATTATAAGCTAATAAAAGATTCTTGAACCAACTTTAACTGAACCGATACAAGTTTTAAACATTTTAAACTTATTAGAGTATGTTTTGTACAAATGTTTATCGAATAATTTAATTCCTGATTTTTATTCACTGACTTACTGAACTAAATACTTGACAGTTTTTTTATTACAAACATTTTGTGTTCTAAGGTAGCTTAGAAATTTTTGAATATTATTAAAATCTTATGAAATGGGTTATACAAATGGGTTAGATATTAATATAAACTAGGGGCTCTGCCCCTGGACGCTCCGCGTCCCAACCCCGGCTCGGCCTTCGGCCTCAGATGGCTGCTTCGCTTCGCTCGCAGGTGGAAAATTCGATAAAGAATCTCGTTAATCTTTTGCTCGTTTGTACATAGGTGACCGAGCATAAATTAGCTGTTTTATTTGGCAGCTGACTCAAACTCATTAAACATTATCTCCATAAGATTAACATGGGAAATTTGAAGGATTGTATACCGGAGCTCCTTCTCGGGTGAATAGCGGCTGAACGGATGATAATATATAAGACTTGACATATCTGTGAATGATTATGTTCAGTTTTTGATCCAAATTAGCTGTTTTATATATAATAGGTTTGTAACAACCAATGTTTGAATTGAATTAAAATATAGTTAGCATTTTTCGTTCATTTTTGTTTGTGTTTGTTTTTAGTTTGTCAATGTAACCTCAAAAAGGTAATACTACATTTGATACTGATTTGATCCAAATCAGTTGTTGATCAAAATCAGCTGTTTTAAGCTTTTCATACGAACAGCTGTTTTTGTGTCCCTGATAAAATCAATAGAAATCTTTCTTCCATAAGATTAACATTGAAACTTTGAGGGCCACTGGGGCGTAGCCCTAATGTCCTAGGACTTTGGTAAATGGCCTAAAACCTTCCCAGGGTTAACCTGTGTTACTATGCAAAATTTCAAAGCAATCGGATGGACGGTATACGAACGCAAAGTGGACAAAGAACCAAAAAAAAAAACCCCATAAGGAATACATAGCAGAAATTTGCATTTGATTATAACGTTTGTAAGGCGAAAGATACATGATTTGTAATGCTTGATGGCAAATCTGGGCGTGCATACCTTTAATTTAAGACATCAATTATGAAAATCGGTCGGGTAGAAGAGCCGAACGGACTCGGAAAAGAAAAACAGAATTTTTTTAATATATAAGATTATTGAACTGCTGATTAAAATGTCATGTATAACCCTAGGTTTAGGCAATATAAACAAAATATAGTTTGTAAAAAAATGTCTAATAACAATTAAGTAGGTAAATAATGTTATGTTGTAATTCTGAAAAACCCTTTAACCAACATGGTTAGATAACCCATTAATAAAGATTATGTATAAAATAAAACTTTAACAATTGAAAGTGATGAAATGTTTAAATGATAATACAAAAGAAGAAACATAATAATATTGCCAAAGCACAGAGATTAATGGTAAATGGATCCATTATTCTCTGTGCTTAAAAAAAAGTAGGCCTTCATATTATATGACACTCCATCACAAAATAATCACGATTATAAAGTCAGTAACCTATAGTTACATATATTTAAAAAAAAGTTCATATTATAGGACACTCCATGATAAAATAATCTCAAAGTAAAGTGTCAATAATAAAGTAATAAAAGTATAGTCTATATTAAACGCAGTACTGTAATTACATATCAAATTTAACCTAGTTGACAATTTATATGGAAGACAACTACAAAATAAATATATAACTTACAAACTGTAGACAAAGTCAGTAAATACATATCATGTTCAAATTTAATCTTCACTTCATATAAATCGCAAAGTAAAATATCAATAAAATTGTAGTTTAAAGTTGTTTTGTTTATCAAAAGTAATTCAAATAAATCTCAAATTTAATCCTAATTTACTATTTATATTTAAGACGGCTTAAAAATCAAATGTAGCCTACATAGCCCAGTCGGTGTAGGTCACAACTACCAGTAATTTGCAATACGGCAGATTTTTTTTATAAGTACCTTAAAGTATGTAGATTAATATAAAAAAAAGTTTACTAGTCTTTCGATTTCCCAAAGTCAAAAAAAAATCGAAAAACATTTTTTTCTCGAAATTCCTTAATATTTCGAGCTAGGATGAAAATAAATAAAAATAAAAATACCACCGTGTAGCGGAAGTATTTTTTTAATAAAAAGATCTTTTGTATTTTTTCGTCCGAGAAATGGTTTGTCTGGAAAAAAATCGATTAAGCAAGTATTATTTCGCAGCAGCACTACTCGGCCGCACGGCTGAAGACCTATTTCTTTAAGCGCGGCCCAGTACATTATAAACTATTGCACAGTTATAATGTATTAAATAAATAGTTGTAATATGGCGTTTTCAAGAGGAAAGTGTCAGCTTTACGATGTCATGTTTTTTTTTATAACACATAATAATCATCTAACAAATTGCCCAAATATATATATTCCAATAAAAAAAATGCGTCTCAAAGAAAAAGAAAACTGGTTATTTGGGGGTTTTTAGGAGGAACTGATTCATATAAAATATGAAAATTCAACATGGCGGATTCAAAATGGCTGCCGTTTTCTCTAAGAATTCAACTTTTTTATTTTCAAAATAATACAATTTCGAAGACCAGCGTATTAGCATATAATCAGTATCGATTAAATTGTCTTAAAAATCAATTTTCTCTAAAGATAATCATCCACTTTGTATGAAATTTAAAATATACATAAACAATATATGTATAAATATAATATACAAAAATTTTCAGTAAACACCCTGTATATGGAAAACTTATATTTAATATAGCATTAACATTGGATTTATTGTAAGAGCACATAGGCCTATTTTCACTCATTGTTTTACAAGGTTTTATGAGTTTTTTACGAAGCTTATCTGTGTATTTGTAATATTCTAGCCTATTGTTTAAAGTAGAAAACCTTTTATAAGTTACATTTTAAAGAAGGGTTAGTTTTTTGCATTACTGTACTTAGTAAATGTAGGGTATTTGTAAATCTAGTTACTTCAGTTGATATGTAAATTTATTTAAGATATGCTGTTTGTTCAAATCAGTGGTCTTTTGAATTGAACGTAATGGAAAAGTACCTATTAACATTGCACACCCTTGGATATGTAAATCAATGTAAATATTATGAGTTTAGTCGTTAATTATTCATTTGTTGTTCTTTAATGCTAGCCTATGTTAGTTTTCTAAATAGTTAATATTTAAGTTACGTATATATATGGAAAACTTATATTTAATATATTTTTTATATAGCATTAACATTGGATTTATTGTAAGAGCACATATTCACTCATTGTTTTACAAGATTTTATTAGTTTTACCAAGTTTATCTGTGTATTTATAATATTCTAGCCTATTGTTCAAAGTAGAAAACCTTTCATAAAAATTTTAAAGAAGGGTTAGTTTTTTGCATTACTGTACTTAGTAAATGTAGGATAATTAGGATTGTATAATGTGGTAATTTGTTATCGTCTTTATATTATGAAATGACCAAATTATTATGTTTAAGTAGAGTAGGCTACAGTATTTTTTATAGTCTATGAATTACAGTAATTGTAAACCATTTTATCATTCCTACCAAGAGATTAAACACGTTCAACTGCATCATATTTTCTTTTATAATCCTGTGTACTAAAATTAATATCATTTCCCGCAACTATTATAAGGATTTAAGAGTTTTAATTAAAGTATAATTAAAACATTTTATTGATTTACTTTGATAATCCATTTAACTTATTTTGTACTATTGTTCAAGTGTTTTACATTTATTGCTACATGACAATCAAATACAGAACATGTTTGTGACAAGTTTCCTTTACAATTACTTATTGTAGCAGCGAGGACAGCCAGGGAGTCGGGCGCAAGGTTGTTAGAGTACATTAACAACCTTGAGTCAGGCGAGTGTCGCGCGGTGCTGGAGGGGACGAGGGGCTAGCAGCAGGAGGCGAGGGGGGGTAGGGGAGGGGCCAGCGACGATGCTGCCCTCTCATGGCGACTCTGGGAACTACTAATGTAGATACCAGTGTCGAGTGCTAGACACCCAATTCGCGTACGCTTAGATGTTTCCTCTGTATTTTTCTTCTCTGTGCACAGATCCATCCAAATGCAGCGTTCTTCAGTAGCGACGATGCACATTTTCACTTAAGTGGATACGTGAATAAACAGAATTTTCGCTACTGGGCTGAAAATAACCCGAGAATTACCCAAGAAAGACCACAACATTCAACATAAGTAACAGTGTGGTGCGCCGTATCGCAATTTGGTGTGATAGGCCCGTACTTTTTTTTTAGGAGGAAGGCGTAACCGTTACCGTGAATTCCACACGTTACGTTGCAATGTTGCAAAATTTTCTGCAACCCAGAATTGACGAGATTATTGAAGAACATGGATTGGGGGACTTCTGATTCAAACAGGATGGAGCTACAGCTCACACAGCTTGAATTTCACTTAGTGTTTTGAGAGAAATGTTTCCGGGACGTCTCGTCTCTTTGAGGGGTGATGTCGAATGGCCTGCGCGGTCACCAGATTTGAGCATTTGCTATTACTTTCTTTAGGGATATCTGAAGGAAATGGTGATCAAAAGTTGCCCTCACACCCAACCAGAGCAAAGAGAGCGGATTATTGAAGAAGTGAACGCCATACCTCAGGATATGTGTGCAAGAGCTGCTCGAAACTTCAGATATCGTCCACAACAATGTATTGATGCTAACGACCGTCATCTTGAAGATAAAAATTTTAAAACTAAATGAATGTAAAATGCTATGTTCTACTAATTTAAAAAATATTCTGTCTATATATCGACATTTATTTTTTATTGCTCATCAAAACTGCTCAGCTAGTTCTGCCGCACCCTGTATAATATAAAAGTTTTTTATTGAATTTTTATAACAAAAACATGAATTTTAAGCTGTTTTTCTATTTTTTTTTTATAACTGGAACATAAGCTTTAAAATAATGCTTGAATAATTAATTTTGATGACAAATTAAGGGAGATAACGCTTAGTGACAAAAACACACCTTTGAGAAATAATATATAATAAGGATACTGACAGATTCTGAATGCTTACTTTTCTATCTTCCTGTGTATTTTTAGTTACTATAATTTTGTTTTTATGCTGGGTTCTTTAGGTTGTTGCCTCGTTTGAACTTTTCGTATCTTGTCTCCATTAGTCATCTATTCCTTTTGAAAATTATATTTTTGTACTCAGATTTTTAACTAAAACTTGTAGTCCATTTTCTTGGACCTTATCAGAGTTTATATCTGCTTAATTGATGTTTCCAGGTCCTTCACCAAGATTATTGCATGTTTTGCGAAAGCGAGAAATCCATAAACTTAAATTGTTTTGTTAAGATTTATTTTCTTATACTTTTCAGAAATCCTACACCAAAAGGTTCTCCATTTGTTTGGGAACCAGTGACGTCAACAGCTAACGAATACCTCTACATAGATAACGATGGACAAACTATGTACAAGAAGCTAAAATCCAAAAGGGATAAGTTTTGGCAAAATTTAAAGTTTAGGGAAAAACCTAAATCAATTTTTCAAAGACCACCTGAAAAGAACGACGAGCTTTAGGAAACAAAAATTAAGGGTAAATTCATCACAGGAAATGGATGTTATGTACTTTTATATAAAACGTCTACAAATTAAATTCTAGTCAACAAAATATTATCTTGTGTTGTCACTTTTCTTTAATAATAATTCTAACATTTTGACATCTACCTTCATCTTGGAATTGTACTTTGAAGTTCTGAAGCGGCAGGATTTTTGTGAATGAAAGAAATAACCCAACACACTGATAATGCAATGTTGGGTTCGATGATTCAAAATAAGAACAATTTTATTTATACCCTGGTAAATATTTATGTTTACCTTAAGACACAGTTAACAGATTAAGTCCATCCAGATTACAGTGATAGCGATAATTGACATTACAGTATAAAGAAGTTGACAAGAGGGTAGAGCTGCGGGTACTTTCTGTGGATCTACCATGAAAAGAATTTTTTTCTAAGCCATACAAATTACAAATAAAGCAACAATTGAAACCAAACAACAAGACTCCAGCCAGATCTTTGTACTGAATCACTGGACCAATCAGATTCTCCGAGAGTCTCATGTCCGAGTCGTTTAGTTGATAACTTAATATTTCATTTTTGAGTTTATAAAGGGTTTTCCCAAAGTAATGATGTTTTGTTGTACAATACTAAAAGGTGTCTTACATTTGACTCTCAATTATTCACACAGAAAACAATCTGGCCATGTTTACCTGGACATGCTTAACAGAATGATGTTTCCTCAGGTATAACAAGTAATATCAAATCAAATCAAATCCATTTATTGCCATCAACAAACATACATGTATACAACGTCAAGAAATTACATCTTATATTGACTCGACAGGCCTATTGCCCTCTAATAGTTACTAAGTAATCAATACAATCTTTAACTTCATAAGCACAACAATTACATAACATATTTCTTATCCTAATTTTAAATTTACTTACATCCAGACATTTTACATGGCAAGGTAACATGTTATACAATCTTTTACCAAATTCACTAAAGCTGTTAATAGTAGTCTGAAAATTACATTGAGTTGGACGAAGATGAAAATGTTGTCTTGTAAAATGCTCATGAACCAAGTTGTTTGTTTGAAAATCCTCAATATTAATTTTAATGTACAATAAACAATCTAAAATATACAATGAGTAAACTGTCAATATACTAAGTTCTTTGAATAATAGCTTGCAGTGAGTTCTAACATTAACATTAAACATGGTCCTAATGGCCCTTTTTTGCAAAATAAGAAGTTTTCTCACATGACAAGAGTGTCCCCACACAACAATCCCATATGACAAGTGGCTTTGAATATGTGCAAAGTATACAGCTTTCAGTACATTCATGCCCACAAAAGATCTAAGTTTTCTCATCATAAAAACACCTCTAGAAACCTTATTACATAAGGACTCAACATGAATGTCCCACTTACCATTAGGCTGTAGAAATATACCTAAAAACTTAACACAATCATCATTAGTCCTGCCACCTCTAAAACTAAACTCAATATTTTGGGTTTTACTGCTATTCAAACATAGCGAATTGACAGCTGTCCAATCTTCAATTAATAAATTATTAGACATCAGAGTGCTATTTGCTACATCACAACATTCAGAATGAAACTGGATTGCCAGATCATCAGCATACATATAGGCTCTTACATTGTTGCTACTAACTGCAGAGGGCAGATCATTAATGTAAATTATAAACATAGTAGGCCCTAAAATAGATCCTTGTGGAATACCTGATTGGACAGACAAATAAGATGAGAAACTGCCATCATAATAAACAGTTTGATACCTATCTGATAGATATGACAGAAACAAGTTCAATGCTGGCTGATCGAAACCATAGTATTTTAGCTTATCTAATAATATGTCATGTGATATTGTATCAAAAGCCTTTGACATGTCATAAAAACTACCAATTACCTTATTTTTATCATCTAAACCATTCAAACAAGTTTTCATAAAACTAACAATCGCATCACACGTACCGGTACCTCTACCAGGCCTAAAGCCAAACTGATTTTCTAAAAACAATAGGTTACTTTCAAAGTATCTAATTATTTTATTATTTAACAATACTTCAAAAACTTTACCAATAATAGGAATTATAGACACAGGCCGATAATTTGAATAATCGGTCTTCACACCCTTTTTAAACAAAGGAACAACTTTAGATAACTTTAAACATTCAGGAAATATACAGTCATCAATACACTGACTAAACAAATACGCTAAAACCTCAACAATATGTGGTGCGGCAAGTTTCAATATATGAGAATTCAGGCAATACACATCTAAACTTTTACTATTACTCAGAGATAAAATAGCACTATAGACTTCTTCTACACTTACATTACTAACAGAGAACACAGATGAGACATTGCAATCTAACATATTTAAATAGTGTGACATATTATTATTATCATACTTAGGGATACCTTGCTTAATTGCTTCTACATTACTTAAAAACACATTATTAAAATTATCACTCGTCAAACCAAAGTTTTGTGAGTTGTTTAGGGATTTTTCATTAACATTCAAACCATCTTTAATCAAAGACCACATAGCCCTAGGTTTATTATTGGCCTTCATAACGAGATCAGAGTGATATGTGCGCTTAGCCTGAACAATTTCATATCTGTACCTTGACCTTAACAAATTATAATACTCTTTATAATAGACTTGACCAGTATCTTTAAACAAACTGTACATAAAAAAAAAACATTGATCCTTAAGAGCAGAAAGATTTTCTGTGTACCATTTTGGCTTACATATTCTATTTTTAGCAGTGCTTACATATTTAACAGGAAAAGCTATATCTACAATTTTTTACAAACATACTAAAAAATATTCAAACCTATCATTGACAGTTCGCAATGAGTACAACATCAACCAATTTATTCTAATAATTAAAGAAACAAAATACCGTACATTGATATCATCTATAGGTCTAATAACTCTAGGTTGACTGAATGAATTTTGAACCTTACAATCTGTCTTAATTAAATTGAATAAACCAACAACAGAATGGTGGTCGGATACAACAGTAGGCTCAACAAAAGCAGACATTAATCTGTCTGAATGTATTGTTGTGGCTATATTGTCAATACAAGTTCAATTATTGTTAGCCATTCTACTCGGCCGAGTTACATCAAACACAGTACACACTAAATTAAAACTATTCAACAAATGAATAAAAACAGACTTAAAACATCATTTACAAATAGATTAACATTAAAATCGCCACACACAATGATTGGTGCATTGGACTTATTCCTAACAGATAAAACATTTAAAACATTATACAAATTTTCAATAAACGCATTAAAATTGCTTTTATCTGGTATGCGATAGATTTCCAAGCAAATAACATTCCAGTCTTGAATATAGACTGCAGCCAATTCACAAACATGGGATGTATAGAGTTCTACAAGATACAATAGTTCCTCATATTTCAAATCTTCTCGCAGAAAAATTGCCGCACCCCCTCTCGCTCCAGAATGCCGGCTATAGGCACTCGCCAGTTTAAAACCAACAAAACCCATGTCATTAATCTCACTTTGGTTCAACCAATGTTCACAAATTCCAACTACTGCCATATAGGGCCTATATTTTACAATCAGACTTATTAATTCATCGGTTTTACCAACAATACCTTCTACATTCCAGTGCATAACCGCAAAATTTACTGTCAAATTTGAGTCTGCTAATTCACCCTCTTTACACTCACCTTGTCCAAAAATAGTTGGCATTTCAATAATTCTATTTACACTGTTATTATTTTTTGCATTATTTATACTGGTAGTTTTCTGTTTTGTTAGCACTTGGGTTACACATTTTTCTGTCTCTCTGCAAACTTCTCCAAAAAAACTTGGTTCATTGCAGTTGAAGATTTCTTTACAGCTCCCCTTTTTAGCCACAAATCCAACCATGTGGGCTTTCTACTGTTTGTAGGATCTAAATCCTTTGCCACAATCTTCTGTTCACCTCTCAGCCACCTGTCCAGAAATGTTGGTTTTGTATTTCTTAAGCTGCTGTTACCCTTAGTGTGATTTGGTCCAGATATTAATCCAACAAGTTTCCTACAAACAGTGATTTTTCCATTTTTCTTTAGGTGCCCACTGTGATTAAAGTCATAAGCTGAAAGTCTTTCTGGAGTAAAATTTATAGATATTTTACTACAATTTTTATTTATTGATTGGTTGATGGTTTTATGGATCTCACGATTTGCAATATCCACAAGATACTTCCTCAATTGGGTATGTTCTGGCCTAGGAATAAAATTTATAATTAAATTTGTCTTATGAGACAGCGGTAATAATTTTTCCAAAGGAGTTCTTAAGTCTTTGAGAAAATTTCTTGATGGTGTGATATCATTTGCACCTCCGAAGACCACTACATGGTCGTTAGGCTTAATGGATTTTAATATGGCCTCGGTTACAACTTCCAAAGTGGCACCTGGCATCACCGTTCCAACCACCTTGTAATCCCCATTCAAATGTTCCTGCAGAATGTCATATAAATGCCGACTGTGACTATCTCCAAATATATATACCTACATTACTTTTCGCTTGTTCATTAAATATTGCTTGTTGTTTAGGTCTCGTCTATGTTGTGTTGATGGTCCTCTACTAGATTTCTTAACTGTCACAATTGTTTTTCGTACTGCACTACAACCAAATCTAAAATCAAAATGATTAGTACTGTAAAGGTTATTCCTTTTACAATTTGTTATTCCTTTTAGAGGAGAGCTATTTTGGGGCTCTGTTATTTTCTCTGGTTCTAAGTACATATCCGGATTCAGCCCACTAAATCTATTCTGCAGAGGTGCCTGTTTACTCGCAGTATAACTCAAATGTGGAAGACTGAGTCTCTGATGCTTATCAACAATGTTCCAGTTCATTCCTTCATTATATTTGCTTTCAAGTTTAACTATAGCAGCTATAGCTTCTTCTTTTTCCAGTACTTTTAAACTCAGGATAGTATTCTGTTGTCTCAAATCATTTATATCTTGTGCCTGTATTGACAGCACTTCATTAAGTGAGTTTATTTCACATCTCAACAATTGATTTTCCCCCTTCAAAATGTCAATTTCATCTAAGTCATAACCTCCATTTTCCTCAAAAACTAAGTCTCCATTCAAAAAAGTAAAACAAACATTACAGAGGTACCTATTACACCCATTTGTTGGAACTTCTACACTTTTAAGCTTTAAGGGTCTGCTCCAGTAAACAAGAAATCCACCGGAACGCAAGCGCCTCTCACTATATTCCTATCTAAACAGTGCAATTTCTTGCGCTGACATTGCCTCATTTCAAACCATTTTATAAGTCTATCTTTTGTAATTGAGTGTTGAAAAAAAACCTGAATATTCTTTATAAAATTTCGGATCCTTCTTGCAAATTATTTTTCGTTATTAATTTCTTATTGTGTTAGGAAAAAAATTCAAACTTTGTACTTACAAAATGTCAAAATCAAAAGCATTTAAAAAAATGTAAATTGCAAGACGGATGCGTATTGTGACTGTGCTTAAAATGAGACCTTGCAAACAATTTTATGATAAAAAATAAACGAAATAAATGGTTTGAAATTTAACATTGCTCTTATGGGATAAAAATCCAAGATGGCTGCCACTACAGCAGACCCTTAAGCATTTAAAATGGTGCCAAATGTTACACCTGCAGCAAAGTACTCCAGATGTTCTTACCTCTTTGTCACAAACTGAGCAAATTTCACATTGTTTATTCATCTCTTTCCTAACAAAACCCTGCACCTACTAAAAGTTGTGATAAAACAAGTAACAAACACTACAAACGATTAAAATCAGTCTATTATCCCAAATACACCCTAAATACATAATATATTTGTTGCAGATAAACAAATAATGTCAATATTGTCTCTCAAATAATGTCAATATTGTCTCTAATACATTTTTGTCATGTAAACATGGGTGTAAACATATTTGTCATATTTTATAGTATAACTATAGTTAATAAGTGATAATAAAGTAAATAGCAACCGGAAATAAAAAAATATTTAAAAAAAATATTTTGGGAAGTAACGGGTTAAAGCTGTATCTTTTAAAATAAAAGTTATTTAATAAAAATAGCTTTACTTTTGTACCATTCTAACAATAACCCTGTACATTGTTAATAATTATTGGAAAGTATTGCACTAATTTTGTTGAAACGTTGGGTATAATATTTCTATATTTGGAGGAAATAGTAATGGTAGCTTGTCCATAAGAGATCTTAAGCGTACTTCAAGTATTTTACTTCTGTGAATTTATTAAAAACTAAATGTTTTGATTTGACATTAAAATATAAATGGGAAGAAAATTGTATAACTTGATGTGTTTTAACAGTAAATAATAACCAGTATAGGTTGAGCTATAGGCTTTGATCGACATGAACACATTTTCTTAGATAGTGTGTGGTAGGGAGGTTTTCAGGATTGAATGGAACTTCATGCCAATGTAGTCCAAGTCAGTTTTGTTTACACATTTTTTTTGTAACTAGTGATTTTAATATTGGATCATCAATAATTTGTTTCTACAAGGAAGAAATTAATTATTAGTTTTAGAGATAAGTTACTGTAAAAGTAATAAATAATAATATTTAAAAAAATAATATTTAAAGTTATATTATGTTTTTAGTTGCAGTAAATTGAGTTTAAAAGAAAACTACAAAATAGTAAGTTCTTTGTTTTAATTTTAATTTATTAGTACTGCTACAAAAATAAGATTAGAAACAAGCGAGGTTATCATGTTTGTACATTCTTGACTGATGCAGAGAGGAAGAGATTATAAGTACAGTACTAAGAATATTTGAATTTTTATGTTAATCTTTATTTTTCTCAAACTTAATTGCTTGCACATTTTACAAGTTCAAATTTGAATTATCTTCACTGTAATAAAATGTTACTTCTATAAGAACAAGTCTATTCTTGCGTAGATAATATACTACGTAAACGGTTTTCAGGTTATGTTTAATTTAATCCGAAGGCTCTGGTTTCTCTCTAAAGGGCAGCTCTTTCCAAAAGTCAAAACGTTCTTTCAACGCATTGGCCTCCATCTCATATACATCCTCTTTCATATGTAAATACTCTTTATCGTCTGTTGTTACTAGTTCCCATTTTGTAAACGTATTTTGGTTTGGTGTTGGATCCCTGTATTACAAAAAAGATGATATAAATAGGATACTAAAATAAATCTAAAAGTATGCAAACAATTTGAGAGCACATAAAGGAGTTCAAGATCCCTTTGTAGTAAAAGACAACTTTGTATACTTTGGAAGTATGATTGCAATAAATGAACAACAGATGATGTTAAAAGTTATTTAAAAAGGCCTTCATTTACTGTTGTTATAGTGTATGCAAACATCAAATTTTTCACACCACTTTTCTATTTTTTCTATCATTGCTCAGCTTTGTTTTGAAGAACAAACTTAACTATACGTAGACAGTGTTACTCAGAAGGCAGTGCTTGAAATTAAAACAACTATAAAAGTTTTATCAAAATTGCATAACCTGTTTTTTAGTAAAACAAACTAACTTTTTGTGATAGTATAGTATAGACTACCATCTCACCTGTAACGAGCAAAGTTAGTCCACATTTCTACCAGATTTTGGGAAAATACTTTTTCATCTTCCGTGTCTGTGCGGTTTGGTAAAAGTAAGTTCATAGGGAACAAATACATAAGTTCGTCACCGTGACTTGTTCCTGAAAACAAACAATACATCAACTGATGTAGTCAAGTTTTTCAGGAAGGATGTTAAGTTCCTTAGGGCTTAGATTTTGTCTTCTATTTTTTTAAATTAATATAATTGTTACATTCAGTTTAGCAATTATTTTAGAGTTATTGTTTGTTAAAATATTACACTGTTATGACCTATTAAATAAAAGGGAAATACTATTAATGTATATGAGAACGTTAGAAAATGTTTTAAATAGTAAAAGTTTATTGTGACACTTTAATAAACATTGGTTTTGTGTTCAAAAACATAACCTCAGTCCGTTTTTAATTCCTCTGTCAATTTTTAAAGATATTGTCCTTTGATTAAGCTTTTTCACTTGGAATGCAATTTAAAAGTTTGTAAGGATAAAAAGCAGTGAACCTTAAAATTAAAATTATGATCTATCAATGGATTAATACATTTCTTGAAAATGTAAATGGATATTAAAAACCAATTGAGGCAACGTTATGCTGTACTTACTTTGATAATTTAGTTGTTTTGTTGTACTTTGTTAAGCATTGTTTTCTGTGTTGGTTCTTGGAATCTGGATACACTGGTGTATAAAATACCTTAAAATCACCTCCTCGCCCATTCTATTTTTATGTGAACTTAAATACATCCAAATCCTTTTTGGAAATAACTAGATCACCTTAAGTTTTTTTGTAATACGGGGTGAGCAAAAAAAAACAGGACATTTTTTTAAATGAAATAACTCAATAACAAAACATAGTTTAATGTTACAAACCAAACCAAAATATTTGCATAATTTTGCCATTTCTACTTATAACAGATAATGTCCGTCAAGTGTCGTCCTTCCACATCCACACAGGCCTCCCACCTCTTCTGTATACTCGCTGCAACCTTCCGCAACATTGACTGAGGAATTGCAGCGATCTCGTTCCTTATGCACTGCTTTAGTTCAGCAATATTCTGGGGCTTAGAAACGAAGACTTTACTCTTTAGATAGCCTCATAGCCAACAGTCACAAGAGGTCAGGTCTGGGGATCGCACATACCATGGAACATCACCGAACCGGGAAATCAAATAACCCGGAATCAGTTGACGTAAATCTGGCATTGACTCATTTGGTGCCTGTTGGAACCAAATAGTGTTTGTGTCGATTACTAACTGACGTAACTGTGGCATCAGAAAAATTCTGAGCATGGCTACATAGCGTTCTGCGTTAACAGTGGCAGGCATTCCCATATCGTTCTCAAAACATGTAGGTTGATGATCTCAAACCGCGCCACTCCACACCAAACAGTCACACCATGTTTAATTACCAGATAAAAATTTTTTTCAAAAAATCCAGATCTGAATTGTCCGTATCAATTAACTCACCCACCGTTAACACCCGATTGTCTTTATGTGTTCGGCAGTCAGCATTTTTGGAACCATTTGCAAAAAAATTCGTTGCATGTTCAAATGAGCATGAAAGATACTGTGGGCACTGCCGTGTGATAAATTTAACTCAAATGCGATTTTGTCAATTGTTAGTCTTCTGTTTGCACGTACGAGTTGTCGTACTCGCTCAATGTTTTCATCAGTGGTTGAGGTTGAAGGTCGTCCACTACGAGGGTCATCTTAAATGCTAATGAGACCTTCATGAAAACGTTTGTGCCTTTCATAAACTCGATTCTTCTTGATCGCCTCGTCTCCGTAAGCTTGAATTAACAACTCAAGAGTCTCAGAAGGTGACTTTTGAAGCTAAACACGGAATTTAATGTTTGCTCGCTGTTCACTATTATTACACTATATTTACAACGATACTGTAAACTTGCAGACACACAATAATCACTCTCCACCGGTGAACAAATGCAACTGAGTTATACCCCCACTACCGATATTCCCTCCCCTGGAGTAGTACCAACTGCTGCAAAACAAATTTCTCACGGGCGATTGCGCTGGGGGTCTCTGGAAATTAATTCCGGGAACATTTTGACTCTGGATTGTAGAACTGTGGACAATGGGAAGAGGTAGGTATTTCACGTAAATATCTGAATAGAATCCGAACACTATTTGATTTATTTAAATTCAAGGATGATTAAAGAATGTTAGTAAATTTAGTACTCAAAACTTATAGTAAAAATGTAATTTGTTTCTAATGTGTTCCCGACTGAAATAGTAAAGTACTACATGAATACCATGTTAATCAAAATACATAAACATGCAACAATGATTTGAAGTTTAACCTAATGTTTCATTTCTTAACGTGTCGCCAAATTCTGTAATTTCAGATTAACAAATGAAGAGAAATCATTTTACTTTATAGATTCCGTTCAAAATTATTACAGAAAATACAATAGAGAATTGTTGAAATTTCGCATAACTG
>JAGFPH010001960.1:205077-217955 GCA_018207615.1 Philaenus spumarius
GTTTGTAATATTCATCCTTTAGTGTTTTGTGTTGTGAAATACCTAAATAAATTAACGGAACGTATTTTTCCTACAGCTACTTACAGCAGTGCCCAAACTAAACTACATGTTTTTTCAACGTCAAGTAATTTGTACATCTTTCATCTTTGTTTTACTTTGCGCACTTCATCAATTAATTCCATCATTATTATTTTAAAATATAAATAATATACCGGGTGTTCATAAAGCCACACCCTTTATCTTTAGAACAAGTAGAAATAAATAAATGAGCTTCGGGGTATCTTTATAACAAAGGGAGATGAATTTTGGTGTAACCGATCATTTCACCCCTTACCACAAAATGGAGGGGGGGGGGGGTAATTAAAAATCTTAAATAAAAACCCACAACAAGTCATACCTCATTTTAAAGGGCTTGAAAAACAAGAAGAATGGCGCAAATTAGAGGTCTCTATCGAAAATGGAGGCAAGTCAAAATTGTAAACATTTTATTAACAAAGATTTTTAATTAGGTAAATTACAACACCTTTCATTGGTAATAAAGCTAAAGACTTACCTTAATTCTAAATTTAGGTTAAATACTCAAAAAGGTATTCCCAGACGATTGATATTATCACTGGATTGTTATCAGTAGTTGTGCTTTCAACGTAGAAGACTATTAACCTGATGTATTTAGAAAATCTTTATTCGTTCCTTATGCCAAATTGTGGAAATATTTGTTTGATACTAGATTTTGAATGACTCTCTGATTTTATTAAATAACATGCAAAGAACCATTATTCATTTTTACTGGAACATAATGTACGTAACGTATTTTAAATTGTGTTAACATAGGATATTTAACATTTGACTGTCCACCATTTTCGATAGGGTTAAGATAGAGACCTGTAATTTGAGCCATTCTTCTTCTTTTATCAAGGCCTTTAGAATGAGGTATCACACTTGATGGGGGTTTGATTTTAAGATTCTTGAATTACCCTCGACCCCTCATTTTGGGGTAAGGAGCGAAATGGTCGATTACACTAAAATTCGTCTCCCTATGCCATATAAATATACCCCTAAGCTCATTTATTTATTTCTAGTTGTTCCAAAGTTAAGGGGGGGGGACTTTATGGACACCCAGTATAACATTATTCATTTTATTATGCTTAGGCCTATAGCCCAACTGGATTGTTATTAATTAATTATACTAATTAATTTACCATGTTTGTGAGGTGATACTGCCGAACAATCCTTAATGTTTATGAAAAATAGTCTATTACTACTTCATATGACGCGTTTCTACTATCATTCAGTCATTCTCAAATATACATAAAACAGACAATAAAACACACAACACAAAACGAGTTCACATTTAAAATTATAAATATACGGGCGACGCGCGTTGCCAGTAACCATTCACGAAGCACTAGATTAAAGCACTCGATCGTCAATAATTAATAGTCACCAGATCAGGGTGTCCGTTATTGAGTGGGGGTATGCACACAATCTATACATCGTGAATCACAGGAATGGTTTCTATTTTGGCAATCAAATCAAAAATGGTATCGGATTGAAAGTAATCCCCATTATGTGGAATTGCAAGCCTTACTTCTTGACATAGATAATTTTGCATTACCCTACATACTCCGTAAGAAGGAGTTAATAAGAAACTTAACCATCTTTTTGCCCGCAAACAAACGCAGTCGGAGAAATATAAATCTAGCCATGTATTCCATCCCCGTATCGTAAATTGTAAAAACATTGTATTCAGCGATAAGAAAACGGCCTTATTAAATAAAGGTTTAAAACATAGTATAAGTCCAGTGAAAGATAACCGTAAACAAGATCTTATTAGGCTTGAGGCCGCTATACAATGTTTACCTACAGATAGACAGAACATTACACGATGTTTAATCAGTGACAAAGCACAATCCACTGTAAATAAACCTATCATTGACCGTACTTCAAAAACCGATTATTTTTCTGCTAAGAATATTCAGAATACATTGATAGAAAACAATGCCTTAGTCACAAAAGCAGACAAGGGAAACGCCTTGATAGTCATGTATAACGATGATTACGTTAATAAGACTTTATATTTTATTAATAACAATAAAATCGATGAAGTAAACAATGACACCACAAAGACATTTAACGATAATGTTAAGTCAGCAGTTAATAAGTGCAGCCACCTACTGTCAGAACCACAGAAAAGATTCGCCAAAATGATTAAACCAGCGATTCCACACCTCAAAAGTTTACCTAAAATACAAAAAGTAAATTACCCTATAAGACCTCTCGTGAACTTTAGAAATGCGCCATCTTACAGTATATCAAGAACCTTGGACAAAATAATAAGGAAATATGTCACCTTCAAAGATACATTTAGCGTTAAGAATAACTTGGACCTCATCAATAAAATAAAAAATGTCACCATCCCTGACCGAGCTACATTAGTTTCGTTCGACATTGTGAACTTATACACCAACGTTCCGGTCATCGAAGCAGTGTCAATATTGGAGAAGAATTTACGCTTAAATAATAAGTTAAAAAACGAATCAATAGGCGAATTGATCAACTTACTGAACGTTTGCTTGGCACAGAACTATTTTTTCACGTTTAATAAAAAATTTTTCGTCCAAAGACAAGGATTAGCCATGGGTTCTCCGTTGTCTAGCATTATGGCTGAAATATTTTTAAATCACATTGAAACCACCAATATTATGACCGTCCATATCAACCACCACAAGAAAATCATTTATTATTTTAGATATGTGGATGACATCATTTGCTTACACAACGGTAATCCACGACAAACTGATTTGTTGTTGAACTTCCTTAATAAAGTTCACCCCAACCTTAAATTCACCAGCGAAATAGAACACGAACAGAAACTGAACTTCTTAGACATATCCATCACCAAGTCTGAACGTAAACATATGTTTAAAATTTATAGAAAACCCACGCAGACTGACCACACCATTCACGCATCTTCTAACCACCCCATATCGCATAAATTAGCAGCGTACAATAGTTTTGTGCACAGATTATTAAGCATCATCATGAACTCAGAAGATTTCCAGCAGGAGATCAACACTATAAAATATATTGCCGTTTAGAATGATTACAGCACTTCAATCATTGACAACAGACAAAAGAAAAGCTAACAGAGCCACCTACCCAAAACCTAAATTCATTGGTGTTGATTTCAATAAAGCCCTAGAATATACTGCGCATAACATCTTCCGCAAACAAGGTTACCATCTGGCTTATAAGACCTATAATAGTTTAGAAAAAGTTTTAAAACCACCAAAAACAAGAGATCCGGACCATTTCAACAGCAGTGGGGTATATCAATTAACATGCAACGAGTGCCCAAAAACGTACATAGGCCAAACTGGACGCACGTTTAAAACCCGCTTCAGAGAGCACGCTCCGTCCTCTAAGCGATCCGCCACCTACAAGACAGACTCCAAATACACCGAACATTTGATTGACACAAACCATAGTTACACAGATATTGACACAAATTTAAAAATATTACACCGATGTAACAAAGGCCCATTAATGAATTCATTGGAGGAGTTCCACATTTATAAAGTGCAAAAACATAATCCCGACCATTTACTGAACAATAAATTAAAATTTCAATCCGATACCATTTTTGATTTTATTGCCAAAATAGAAACCATTCCTATGATTCACGATGTATAGATTGTGTGCATACTCCCACTAAATAACGGAGACTCTGACCTGGTGACTTTTAATTATTGACGATCGAGTGCTTTAATTTAGTGCTTCGTGAACGGTTACCGGCAAGCGCTTCGCCCGTATATGCATAATTTTAAATGTGAACTCGTTTTGTGTTGTTTTTTCAGTTTAGTGTTTTATTGTGTGTTTTATGTATATTTGAGAATGACTGAATTATAGTCGAAACGCGTCATATGAAGTAGTAATAGACTACTTTTCATAAACATTAAGGATTTTTCGGCATCAGTATCACCTCACAAACAAGGTAAATTAATTAGTAAATAAAATTATTCTAAATATCATACAATAGTTTTTAATTTTAGGTTTTTTTTAATCTTTACAAACGAAATTTCTTTCACTAAACGAAAAACGATAAAAATAGACTAAAAATTGTGTTTGAAGTTTAAAACCGGCTGTAGGCCTACACATTTTTACTATCGAAATTGAATTATTTTAAATAACTAATAAAACTTAAGCAACATAATAATTATTTAAACATTTTGATTTGAAAACATGATATAAGCTACACTATGCACCACTTTTTAAAATTTAATTTAATTGTTTTGTAAATTATCAATAAAAGGTACAATTTTTTTTTGTAGATGACTAGTCTAAAATAAAACGAAAAATCTAATGTTATAATAACTTATTTTTCAAACACCTTTTGAGTAACTTCTAGAGCGTTGCGAAGAAAAATAAAGAAATAAATGCGATGTGAATTAGTTTACTGCAGATGTGCTTTAGACGTAAAAGTCAATATATTTGTCATTAGTTGACTTAGTCCAAAAAGTAGACACTAGTTGACAGATTCGTCGGACTTTCGCTTTTATTTGTATTGTTATATTTTAGAAAGTGTTAGACTTATTATTTGCGTTTTCTATTAAGCGCGGGAGACTCTTTTTGTCCTCGAAGTTCACATCGTCTATATTACAGTAGTATGAAAAAATGACCTACTATGATTGATTTTTTGTTTTGTATTATGGGATTCCGATCGAAAAACGAGTTATTTATTGGTACCAGGAATTCAAATAGTTGTAAATGTGCCATTGCACAGACAAAGGGTATCTTAGCACCAGTGCTACAAGAAGTGGAATAAAACATCTACAGTAATGAAATCTGGCTTTTTTCTGGAAGGTTTTAGAAAACTATAGGCCAGTGCAACTTGAAATATGTTAAGGTCATTGGTAAGTCAAAAGCAAACCTTGAACATTTTGTTTTTTGTTTCAGTTGAACACAAATTTGTATGACCTAAAGCTGAAGGATCATTAAACTTAACTACTTTCTTTATGTCCGTCACGTGGCTTTCTTCTCTTTTTGTATGACGCGTTTCGGAGATTTACTCCATCATCAGACGCGTATCACTCTTGCGAGGTCGTCAAAAATTGCATAAAAACACATACACAAAAACACTGAGAACATATTCAAACACTTTACAGGAAACTCACAACCACAGACATCACAATACATTCGACATCGCAACACTCCACGTCTCAAGAAACTGCCGCCTACAGAATGTTACATAGGCTCATTGCAATACTGCTTAGAATGTTACATAGGCTCATTACAATACCGCTTGGAATGTTACATAGGCTCATTACAATACCGCTTAGAATGTTACATAGGCTCATTACAATACTGCTTAGAATGTTACATAGGCTCATTACAATACCGCTTGGAATGTTACATAGGCTCATTACAATACTGCTTAGAATGTTACATAGGCTCATTACAATACTGCTTAGAATGTTACATAGGCTCATTACAATACCGCTTAGAATGTTACATAGGCTCATTACAATACCGCTTGGAATGTTACATAGGCTCATTACAATACCGCTTGGAATGTTACATAGGCTCATTACAATACCGCTTGGAATGTTACATAGGTTCATTACAATACCGCTTGGAATGTTACATAGGCTCATTACAATACCACTAGGACAGGAAGACTTCTCGGAGGAGCTGAATACTATTAAATATGTTGCCACAGCCAACGGTTATAAGGTGTCTTTAATAAACACCTTATTAAATAAAAAACAAAATAAAAACAGTAAATCTTTAAAACCTCTTGAAAAAACCACCTGCATAGCTGTGAGTACGGAAACTACCGAATATAGTTTCAAAAAACTTCAAAAAATTTAACATTACTACAGCTTTTCGAACCGACAAAAACATTCAAAAACTTCTTAGTCAAAAACTAAATAAAGATTTAAAATATAAAACTGAGATTTACAAGCTAATTTTATATGAGTGTAATTTTTTCCATATAGGGCAAACAGGAAGAGCGTTCCATCAGAGGTTCAAATAAAATCTGCCCAAAAAGAACATACATGGCAATAAATCCAATTATGCACGCCACCTGATAGAAGAAAACCATGGCTTTACTGACTTTGAAACATATTTGATACTATTGCTTACATGCAAAATAAGCAATAGTTCGATGATGGAATAAAACTCCGAAACGCGTCATAAAAAAAAAGAGAAGAAAGTCACGTGACGAACATAAAGTTAGTAGTTAAGTTTAATTATATTTCGTTGACTTGAATACTGAATACCAAAGAAACATGAATTTTAAAGGGTTATGCCATGCCAGGTAAGACAGTTCTAGTAACAAATAAGTAGTAAAGAAGGCAAGTTGTTCCTCATTGTACAAGTAGAATGTACATTCAGTTCTATAATAGGCCTACTATGCTACCTATGCTTGATTGTGTCTATAAATATGGCTGTAAATATAAACAAAGTAATTTCAGTGACGAATTAAAATAGCTGCTGTAACTACTGTAAAGTGACATAAATTCAATTTTAAATAATTCGACCACGCAGCTGAACCCCTGACGTGAGTTGAGCAAATTTAAGTTTATAGGCCTATGTTTTAGGGTTTCAACCAACAATTTGGGAAATAGGTCTATTCACGACGGTGCTGAATAGCTGCAAAATGGTCCGCACGCCTTTCCGCATATTGGGAGTATCTTCAATACACAAAACATTGCGTGCTTCGCACGCCAACCGCCGTATTGGGAGTATCTTCAATACACAATTCCAAAACCACGGTAGAATCCACCACATGGCTTTGAACCGGGTACTTTACGTTTTGATCGATTTTGGGGGAACCAAGCGAGCTATAAGGTCGCTTAAAAAAACGTGTAGAATAACATCCTACATTTATATTTGTAGGAAAAACTCAAAAAGAAATTAATTCTCTAAAAAAAAAAAAATCTAAAAAAATAGTTACTTCCGGTCAAAAAACGTGCTTCCGATTGTTGGATTTTTTTTCCTAACGAACTCGTCCGACAGACGTAGACAAACAACATGTGTACCAAATTTGAACCAAATCGGACTTAAAATGCGGCCGCTAGGGTGCGAAAACTTATATACATATACATATCATTTTTAATGACACCTCAAAACGTGTTCTGGGAACCATGATCGGTGCTCATTTGCTACTCCCGACCTTGGATCTTACCATAAGGGCCGCTGCAATAACTCATTTTTCCTATGGAAATTCGCTAATAAATATTATAACAACCACGAATCATATTTCAAAGTAAGTCAACATTGTGAGGAAGTTTACGTGTTTTCTAGAACATTTGTTTACTGTAAGAACCATTATTTCTAATTTGTTTCTCAGGAGATGAAGACAACGGTGTGACTGAGTGTAACACAGCTATGTGGGCCTGGAATAACAGCGAGGTTGAATGAAACTGCATTAGAAAACCAGGAGAAATAGGTGAAAAGAGAAGAAATACGCCAAACCCTGGAGAAGCTCACAGTAACATGAACGACTTCGCTACGCACTCACAACAGCTGTGAAATAGAGTAATTTTCTGACAAACACAAAACTTACAGGATTTAAAATACGATCTTCAAATGGTAATTATCATGCATTTTATGAGCAAACCAAGTACAAACGAAATTTTTGGTCTGGCCCTAAAGAGAAAGATATAAATACTGTTGAACATTTAAAGAAATACTGGGTATGGTCAAAAATTATTGCAGCCAATAACTTTTTTCAAAAACTACACCGACAGCCTCTTGCAGTGGGTTACTTCAAACATCGCCTGCAGTTTTAATGCGAGACTGTAAGTTTACATTGGAGAAAGAAAGTCAACTTTGCTCAAAGAGAAAGCTTTGCTGTACGAAGCAAGCTCTGATCCATCCAGAAGTAAACGAGACTGACAATTTGTACCGATGTATTTATAAAAAAATAACAGTTGGCCACAGCCCAGGGATGTTTTCTAAAAAAATTTTATAAGAAAACAACACAGAAAATCTATTAGAAAAACAAGGTGTTTTAAGAACAAGTAGAAAACAAAGGCTATGGAGACTTTGAATGTGCCAACCTAAACATGAAACTGGACATGAGAAGCGGCCGACGCACAGTGCATTGCAGGACAACCCCATATTGGTGAGTATTTTCAATACACAATGCATTGCGAGCTTCGCACGCCAACCCCGGGAGTATTTCCAATACGAAACTCATTGCGTGCTCCGCACGCCAACTCCCCGTATGGGGATATTTTCAATACACAATGCACTGCGTGCTTCGCACGCCAACTCCCGTATTGGGAGTATTTTCAATACGAAATGCATTGCGTGCTTCGCACGCCAACCCCCTAAACGACCTTATAGACCGTCTAGTACTTCCAAAATCAATCAAAACGTAAAACACCATAAAAGCTTTAAAATCCACGTAAGGGAATTCGGAGAGGGGGGTACCAAAAGCAAAACTACAATTAAATTTTCTCCTATTTTTCGCTTGATGCTTAGACTAATGATTATTTCGAGGCTACGGCAGGAGCGATGTCGCACGACAACCAAGTTAATTAGTTTGTGAATAGAAGTGGTTACGGTGGGAGAGTTCTGGGATTTGCCATTGTTCGAAATCCAGAGCAATCGCTTGTCGCTCGACCCTGATAATTATTTTTGTCAGCCGCTAACTGGATGTTGAAGGTTTCATTTCACTCTTTAATATTTGAATATGGTAAACAAGTTCTGTGATGAAGAATGTAAAGTTTTAATTTCCTTAGTGCAAGGCAAGGCCGTAGCTAGGGGGTGGGGTTGCGGGGTCAAAACCCCCTGAAAGCCCGAAATTTAGTTGTAAAAATTAATACTAGGTTTAAAAAGTGCAAATTAAATTATAAAATAGACAACACAACAGAGGATCCAACAATTTTTTTTTAAGGCGAAAAACCTAGGTGGTTATCATCGCCTGGAAAACGAAGAGCATTCGTATAATGCTCATACTATCACACACACGTATAAAATTAAACTTTTAATTAACACACACTACAGACACTACACGATAAAATAACAACGATAACAACAATAATTACACAATAACAGCTTGTCACAAAGCTGTAAAGGGACCTGTTACATAACAATGAATAAAACTCTAATTAAAATAACAAGTAATAAATCTAAACATGGTATTTAAGTTTTGTAAGTAAATGTGTATTGTTTTTAAATTTTTCCAATTACATTCAACCGATAGAAAAATGCTAACACCATATTAATGGTTTGGGAGTCATCACCCAGCATCCTCTGAATGCAATTTGGTAGGCAAAACCTCTTCCGAACATATTCCAGCTTTACACAATCTAAAAGTAGATGTTTAATTGAAAGGAGATTTAAGCAGTAAGGACAAAGCGGCGGATCACCCCGACGCATCAGAAACCCGTGAGATAACCCAGAGTGGCCAATGCGTAGGCGAGAAACCACCACTTCCTCTCGACGGCTTTGGCAGTTTGACGATATCCATGGCCGAACGGTATCTTTAATTTGACGGAGTTTATTTCCTTGTCCTGCTATCCACTCTTCTTCCCACTGTCTAAACAGGGTTTGTTTTAAAAAGGACATAAAGTCGGACGACATTACTCTACTCACGCTAGGCTGTAAGGAAGTGGCTTCCTTAGCAGCTAGGCCTGCATTAGTGTTTCCATGTATACCGGCGTGACCCGGAACCCAGCAAAACGACACTCCCACGCCCCGTAGCCAAAGTCTGTGTATGGAGCACAGAATATCTTTGACCAAAGGGTTAGGAGAGTACATATCTTGAATGGACTCAAGTGCACTTCTTGAGTCTGAACATATAAGTAGGTGCACCGGTGTTGCTAGTACAATATTGAGTGCCTTGAGTATTGCAAAAAGTTCTGCTGTGTATACAGAAGAGGAAGATGGTAACCCATAAGTGAAGCTGTTTCCTGACAAAACAAATGCGCATCCGACTCCATTGTCCAGTTTAGAACCATCAGTGAATATAATATGACTTGATGGGTAGAGTTTACATATGGATATAAATTCCTGACAGTAAACAACAACGTGTGTAGTTTGTTTTAGATATCTAGACAGTGAGAGATCAACATGAGGCTTTCTAATTAACCATGGAGCGACAAAACATGGTGTATTTTTGTATATAGGAGGTAGTGCTACACCAAGATTATTGAGGATTCGGATAGTTCTGATACCAGAGGGAGCAGTAGAGTGTTTACGAAATTCGTACTGTGCAAATAATGGATTGTTAAAAATAATATCATATGAAGGGTGTAAAGGTTTGGAGCGCATATTGCACATATATGACAATTGTACCTATTGTCTTCGTCGCTTGAGCGATGGCTCACCCGTTTCCACAAGCAGACTACTAATGGGACTAGATCGCAAAGCTCCGGATGATAGACGGAGAGCAGTGTTATGAACGGAATCAATCTTTTTAAGAACCGATAACCTAGCTGACGAATAGACTATGGACACATAGTCAATTCGTGATCGAATAAGAGCTCGGTAAAAACGCAGCATGGAGGTTCTATCGGCTCCCCAATGAGAACCGCTCAAAACCCGTAACATATCTAAGATTTTGTTGCAGCGTGATTTTAAATTTGTCACATGCGAGTTCCAAGAGAGTCTATGGTCGAATATAAGACCTAGAAATGTGACAGTGTTATCGGAGTGAAGTTGAGTTTTGTTTAGGTATAAAATGGGACTAAAATGTTGTCTGCGACGAGTAAAAGCTATGCATCTAGTTTTAGCAGCGGAAAACTTAAATCCTGTCTGATTGGACCATGTTTGTAATTTGTTGATCGTTATGTGCAGTGTTCTTTCTGCGGTTGCCGTGTGTGTGGTTGCCACGTAGGTGGCAAAATCATCAACAAAAAGAGAACAGTGGACAGATAATCGGACATTAGCAGTGATGCTATTAATAGCCACTGCAAATAATGTGACGCTAAGTACGCTGCCTTGAGGGACACCATTATCTGAATAAAATCGATCTGATAAGGTGGATCCAAGATGCACCCTAAAATATCGATTAGACAGGAAATTTTTAATAAATTCTAGGATTCTCCCATGAATACCCCAAGATTGTAATGTATTTAGAATTCCTCTTCTCCAAGCCGTATCATATGCCTTTTCAAGATCGAAAAACACCGCAACAAGTGTCTGCCGAAGAAGAAAGGCATTTTGAATGGCCGACTATAACAAAACCAGCTGATCGATAGATGATCTTCCCTGTCGGAAACCACACTGTTCTTTACAGATCAGTTGGTTACTTTCAAGGTACCATACAAGTCGCCGATTGACCATCTTCTCCACCAGTTTACATAGAACGCTGGTGAGAGAGATAGGATGATAACTACTTGGATCAGTTTTGTCGTTACCTGGTTTTAATAAAGGAATTACTATGGTCTCCAACCAAGAATCAGGAAAGATATGCTCATTCCATATACGATTGTATATTTGGAGAAGAGCTGCACTACCCGACTCTCGAATGTGTTTAATCATAGAATATGCGATATTATCGGGTCCAGGAGCTGAATCCGTAGCCGACAATAAGGCAGATTCTAATTCATCCATTGTAAATGGGTCATTTAACGGAGAATCCTGCAATATGCTGATAGTGAATGGCATGGCCTCTTGAGCGGTTTTATACGTACGAAAAGCATCATTATACCCAGCTGTTGAAGAGAACCTAGAAAATAATGAGCCCAAAATGCTTAAAATTTTATGGCTGTCTGTAGTCAATATCCCATCCTGCTGCATCAGTCCAACCAAAGGAGCAGAGGAAACATGGCCACACACAGAACGTAACTTCTTCCACACTGTTGATGTGGGAGTCGTTCTGGTTACTGTACCGATATAATGGGTCCAAGAATCTTTCCTGCTCTGCCTGAATACTCTGCGAGCTTTGGCACGCAAGATTTTATAATTTTCCAGGTTTTCTCCTGTCGGTATTCGATTAAAAGTCCTTAATGCTTTTCTTCGTAAGCGCAGAGCTTCTTTACATTTGCCGTTCCACCAAGGAACTGGTGGACGTTTTGGTCGTGTTGAAGTTTTTGGAATGTTATTTTCTGCTGCTGAAATAATGGAATCTGTAAACATATCAACTGTTTCATTTATAGAAATATGTTGATTATATTCCGGTAATGCAAATTGATTTGTAAAAAAAATCTAAATCGGATCGTATCCTCTATATGCGCATACCCCTTGAGCTGCAGGTTGAGGATCCCCACGAATAGTGATGTGCATTGAAATCACCAAGCAACAGAATCGGAGCAGGTAATTGATATATTAAATCTATCAAGTCGTTTGGTTGGACGGTATAACTTGGTGGTAGGTAAGGACTGCATATCGTTAGTTTTATAGGAACAGCGACTCGAATTGCTACTGCTTGTAATGGTGTATCCAGATTTACGGAAACACCTTCCACAGAGTTGTGAGCAAGTATGGCTACACCACCTCTTGCTCTCTCCTCTGTAACAAAATCTGACCTGAAGACGGAATACCCTCTTAAGTATAAAGAATGGGTATTATGAAGATGTGTCTCCTGGAGACAAACGAATAGAAGAGACGTGTCTCGTACAAGAACTTTCAGATCTTCCATGTGACTTCTAAAACCACTTAAATTCTACTGAACCACATTCATATTTGGGATCGTGGACATATATAATTAATGAATAAATGTATTTCAGCAGTTCATATTATAAATTGAAATAAATATAGATATTCATTCAAATTAATTAAATAAATATTAGAAGGGACATGGTCCCTTTTCAACCTTTTCATTTTCCTGTCCTGTAGTGACAGAATGGTTTTTAGGTTGTGTGTCCTTGACCACTTCCATATTACCCTCACACGTCTTGAAAGATGTTGAGGGTGGA
>JAGFPH010001961.1:0-10029 GCA_018207615.1 Philaenus spumarius
AAATACGAATATAATCTGCAAAATCGAATTAAAATTAATTCCATTGTCGTTAATGTTACGAAGAAGTTATGGCAAGATAGTTCACAAAGTGCAAAACCCTTTCGAGTGAGGGAACATCAAAACAAACCTGTATGTCTTGGGCAGCTCAATTGTTAGAGCATAGCGCATAAAGCTAAAGATCAAAGTATCAAATTCCGTTCTTGGAATATGTTTTTTTTTTTTTGCATTCAAGCATTAAAAACAAATTAGACGGATGTTCTAACTTATAGTCTTTAGTCACAGTATGTTTTTACATTCATGGTGGTCCTCTTCTGAAAAAGACTCGTAATCTGTAAGTCCTAATATTTGATAATACAATTTCAACAATAATAATTATTATAACAAGTTAATTGCGCCTGCCTTATGGTCATATTCTAAAGCACCAAAGAGCATACCAAATATTATCGCCAAACCCTAGGACTAACGCTGATCAAAGGTTAAAGTTCAGGTTTCGTTAATTCTATCATCCTTTAACACTGCCTAATTCTATCATCTCAGGAAACATCTACGGAGCCAGAAAGTAACATTTAACTTTATTTAAATTACTTATTATTTCAGTTTATTGTTAACAAGCGACCCGCGTACCCGTGTCACCACGGGTAAAAAATTTGAAAAAGTTAATTAATCTTAAGGCGTTAATTTTCAACAGCTGATACAATTGTTTTTTATTTACAATTGGTTGTTAACTTTTTATATATTGAAATAGTTTCAATATGGAAATTTCTGAAACTTCAGGAAGCTATATCTCAGGAACCACTTGACTTATATACTTGAAACTTCGGTTTTAGCAGTTTCTCACTAAGGTCTATGATTGTGTAAAATTTCAAGAACCTAGCCTATACAGTTTTCGAGTTGAAAAATCAAACGGACAGACTTAGCGTTTTATTAATATGATGATGATGATGATTGGACCATTTTGTATAAAAACTTTAGCGTTTGATCTCATTATTGATATAGTTAAAATAATAAATATTAACTTTTGTGACTTAAAATTAAAAAAAAATACTATTTTTGTTGATTAGTGGACGTGGCTTAGGCCTACTCTTAAAATATATTTTTCTTTCATGTTATAAAATCAACTGTTATTGGAAATGCAGTTGAGAAATTGCCTACATGCCAGATCAGAGTTATCAACTGATTATTGCACCGAATATTTAATCAGCTGAACTATTTATTTCAAACGATCTATTCGCATTTAAAAATTATTTATAGGTCCGAATTTTATTTAGAAATTTTACCGTAAACTTGAGGCACCCTTTAGATTTACGTATACTATATAGACAAGTACACAGTTCTTACGTGATTTTAATTACTACTTTAACTATAGATGTGGATTATTATAACGAATTCTTAAATATATTGTTAAAGTACTAAAATTAAAAAAACAATTACTGAAAAATGAACCAAATTTTATAAATTTAAAAGAAACCATAATACACTAGAAATAATAATTGTATCCTTGAAATGTCTTTGTCTTAAACTAGATTATTTTGTTCTTCTCTTTTCATTCCTTAATTTTTGTTTTAGTTTTATTTTACGAATAAAAAACATTAAACTGAGAAAATGAAACGGGTTGGTGGAGGAAAAATATATTTTTAAACTTCCAAATCTAGAACTTAATTAAAAAATGGAACGCCGTGTTCTCTCTAATGACTGAAATCAACTAACGTTAGTTGAACACAGTTATTATTATATATATAAACAAAATTTAAAAAACGGTGAAATATAGGCACTCGTAGAAGTTGTATTTAGGCCAATATTACTGCCAACATTTTTTCCGTTTATTGTTTTGGTTTATTTTTAACGGTTTAGCCAACGTAAATCATACAACGATTCGATAACTGCCCAAGTCACCCGGAAGATAATGCTCAACACTTCAAAGAAAATTTCATAAAAATTAAATCAGAAGTTTATGAGTTATATAATCATAAAAAATCCTTCATGATATATCGTCTTATTGTTTTAACGTATCTCTAACGATTTAGCGATATTTAATTACGTTATACAATCTGGAGACTCGTTTCTCAGGTCCAAACAGCTAAAATAAAAACATATTAAAACGATCAACGCTAAAACCTCGTTTATTAAAAATTGCTTGTACAAAACAAATTTAAAACATGCATTTTGTTCAGCCATTGTTTTAATGTTTCTGTCATTTTTCAAACAGAAACCTTTTGATTTTCTTTGAAAACTTTCACCCCTTAGTTTTGGTAACGTTTGCAAATAGAAAATGGCACACCACAGCTGTGTACTTAAAAAGGTCGGTTTGTTCAAAGCGTGTTAAATAAAATAAATAAGATCTAAGCATACAAAACTAAATTGAATTAAATTGTTGACTGATTATGTTTTAGATACATTTATTTTATAATTTCTCTTCAGTTCTGTGTACGAAATGACCTTGACTCAAAATGCAATAAAAAACGTTCTAAAGTAAATGAATTAGCTTACTACAACTTCCGATATTCCTACAAATATTTTATACGACATAATTAAATTAAGATTTGTAAATCAATCATCACAAGATCTTTCAATAGAAACTGTTAATATAGCAACTAATCGACCTAACCTACAAAAAATAGATATTAAATCTTAAACACTTTTAAAATACAAACAAAAAATAACATGATAAGTGACCTGAAAAATAACACAAACATTTAAAAAAGAAGAAGAAATCATAACCTTAAATCCATCATTTTTGTTGAACAATGAAGCTGATTACATCTTGTATTTATGTATTCGTACACTATACTTACAGGCATTGTTGATGTGTGCAGTCAGAAGTTTGAACGGCGACTGACTGAATATATCGCTGGATACAATATTTAGAGACCGCCCTCTCTTACACCCACATGATGGGAGAGTTAAATATTGACGTTAACAAGTTATAAGCATTGGAAACTTAGTTGTTAGATCAACCTATTTATACATTCTTATAGTTGGACTTCATGTTTCAATTGATGTGTAGGAAGTTCTATTCAAATTATTAGGTTTTTGGAATCATCTGAAAATAATTATGAGTAAATAATTTACTTACATAATGAAGAAGTTGTTGTAAACATAGTTATTAAAACGTTTACATTCCGCTATTTTGTAAACTTAAAAGTAAACAAGTTATCGTGGTTAAATTTGGCGTATACATTACTTTGTTGTTATTATAATGGTATTATTAGTTATTGTTTTATAATTGTATCGAATTCAGAAACTTAATTTAGTAAGTTTATAAAATACGTATGTTTATTTAACATAAATTTATCGAAAACTGTTTTTCCAGAAAATTTAGAGGAATTATACATGAATCCCTTAAGTGAGCGCTCAAACTTCAGAACAGATTTTGTGGGTCACGATAAAAGAATAAAACATTTCAGCTTGGCCTATGTAGGCACGGATAGATTTCTTTCAACCTAAGCTAGCAAAGGCGGAGTTATTTGACGGAAATCAAATTGTGTTCCCTAAATTTGAGTGAGGGATACGAGTTGCCAGACTCATCGATGTATAAACACACTGGATCGCTGGCTGCGTGTATTGAATACGGTCCGGCTGGCCTAGTCGCTTCCCCCACCACTGGAGGGACAGCAACAACACGTGAAGCATTCAAAGTTAATGCAATGCTCACAAATGTTTTAATTTATTTTGCTCAGCTTCAACAACGGCACCAAACATTATTTATAAAATAATCATTTTAATTTCTAAACAATATTTAATTGTTATACAGTATGTAACACTTATTTTTATAGTAAACTAGTGGACCCAGCAATGCTTCGCTATTGCTTGATTTAATTTAAAAGTTAGTAAAGTTATTCCATTGACTTAAGTGATCGAATTGTAAGCTCTCAGTGTAAGCTTTTTTCCAAAGCCAGTTTGTGTCTTAACTGTAAGTAGAATTTAAAAACTAATATTTTGCGGGTAGCAAATTAGATTTTCAACAAAATAGTATTCTTGATTTTTTCCGTATCTCAAACCATAAGCTCACAAAATGACCGTAAACTTCAAATTTGTAAAAAAATCGTCCAAGTTTTTGTATTTCAACCATTTAGTCAACACGTTTATTCTAAACTCATTCAAAAGTGTTCCATAGCTTTTTTGTAGATACAGGTTTAAAGAATTCATATATGCCAGTTTTGCAAGTAAACAAAATGATTGAAGTAAAATTAACAAAATTATTAGCTCAAGGAACAAGCATCCTATTACTTTAAATGAGCAATTCTTGTATCTATCTTTGTTTGTATCTGTCGTGGATCTCGAAAACGGCTGTAACGAATTCAAAGAAATTTTGTATTTAGGTGTAGTATTGATTTTTAAGTACACCCATATAGTTGTATTTCGTGTAAAAACGCAATTTTTTTAGAAAATCTAATTTAAAAGTTGAAAAATTCTAACATAGGGTCTTATGGGTTGCCATGTTGGTTACAAAATTACAACGAAATAGTAAATAAAGCAATCAAAACAGCTGTTTATAAACAAGCCATGAGATTGAGTATTATCCTAAATCAGCTGTTCATTGGATAGTTTTTAATTACTATTAAAAAACAATCTAATTTATACTGTTTTAGCACGTTAGAATTAGAATAAATTGTTCTGATTTAACAATTTATTTTATAAAAAAAAGTAAACTTGGCAAAAATGGATAAATTCTAATAGTCAATTTTGTAATATAGGCCTGGCTCATATCTGAAACATAGTATTGAGGTTATGTTTACTACTGTATATTTAGTCCTGGTTTCAAAACATTAGTTGACAGAAGATAGTAGAACTAGGACTAAAATCGTAATGAAAGTTTCTCATGTTTCTAAAGCATGTATTTGAGGTTATAATTAATCTTGTAATTACCGTTAATATATTTAAGCCTGGTTTCATAATTTTACAAACCAATGTACAAACGAGCCAAAGATTAACGAGATTCATTAGCGAATTTTCCAACTGCGAGCGAAGCGAAGCGTCCAGGGGCAGAGCCCCTAGTGTTTAGTAACGAAAGGAAAAAGTTCAACTTTAGGCCTATATAAAAAGTAGTAAACATTTTTTGTAATTTTTTTCATAAATGTAAAAAAGTTTCGTAATTTAGTTCTAAAATAGAACTGTATAAAAGTATTGATCAATCTCAAATTTCTTATTTTGAAAACACCAGTTTTTATGTTCCTACTACAAGACTGCTAACAAAACTAGGCCTGTTTTGAATAGTAATTTAGGAATACTATTTCCTCTGCCCAAAAATGACATATTATTATAAAAAAGTGTAGAGGATAGATCAAAGAATTGAACTGTATATAACAACAACAACGTGTATCACTGTCCATCTATCACGCTGCCCACCGCGGGTCTATCCCTCCAGTGGAGGGGGAAGCTCCACGCCGGCCGGCTCGTTTCTCGAATCTTTCAGACTACTCAGCGCGCAATCCAGTGTGTTTATAGAAGGTTTATACGTAAAGAAAAGTTTGAAAAGTTTCCCGAAAAAGTTTCAAATTTGGAAGAATTTGAACAGCATTTATTGTATGAACTCAAAACCATAGCTCACAAAAACAGCTGTTCGTATAAAAAGCTTATGTTTGATTACATGTATTACCATAGCAACATTACTTAGCAAATTTATAATCACTTTAATACTCTTCAAAACCAACAGCTTTTTAAGGTTAGTTTGAAAAACTATGAACAAACACAAATAAAAATGCTTACAGAATTATAATTCAACTCAAACATTGGTTATTAAATATCTATATAGGCCTACTTAGAGATATGCTGCTTAAAATATTGTTTATATAAAATATATCATAGGCCTAACTATGAAGTTTTTGATACTTTTCAAAACATGTTTTCGGTATCAATAATAATAATAATAACAAACAAATTATTTGACACCATGCATAACTATAAAGATACACGAGTTTAAACATATTTTATTGAAAACTAAACAAACCATCTGAATTAAACTAAATGCCATTAAAATATCACATTCGTAGCTTTATTTTGATATATACTGTATATTGTATATTTAAATACTAAACAATATATATCTTATACTAATTAGGCCTATACATTTAAAATTACAAACTCTATTTGAACCAGTTTGTTACATCCTAAATTAACGCGGATGTTACAAAGTGATTCAAATATCTTTTCTACGACGCCCAGCTAATTTAAACCCTCGCTAAGAAAGGGTTAAAAGAAATTCGAAATTTTAGGGTGGTTTGGGGAGGGGGGTCAAAGTTACTAAAAATCCCTATAAGAACGAATTGGATTGAAATTTGGTACGTAGCTTCCTCTAAGGCCGTAGGTGATCGCAACATTGTCAATGAAATTAAGTGAAAGTCAAACTTAGTAAAAGCTATAAATTAAAACGATATATTTAAAGCTTTTTCATGTTAGATAGTAGTTTACAGGAATACAATTTTCAGTGCTTTCCTAAATAGCGTAGACTTTTTTTCATGACCACAGTAGGATACGCACAGGTATTCAACGAACACTTAAGGCTCGGCTCTCCACATTCAAAATTACGATATTAGGTACCAATTTCAATGTTAAATAACCAAAACATACCTTCACTATTAAGCATATTTTTGTGCTGTTTTTGTTAAAAAACGAAAGCTGTATTTTTTTTCTTAAAGTAAAATAGATTGTGGGTGTTGATTGCTAAGGATTTTTGCAATATCTCTTTTTGCAACCGAGTAAAAAATTTATAAAGTTTACTATTTTTTACTATTTATATCATACGTTTATGAAAACAATAAAACGGTTTCTGAAAATGTATTCGGCAATCAACATCCGCATATGACAGTACTTCAAAATGAAACCAAATTTTTAAATTTATTCCACGAATTAACGGAAAAAAATGACTTATTCTGTAGCATTGCTCTTATGGGAATAAGATTCAATATGACGGGCAGGCAAGCGCCCCCTTAGAAAGAATTACAATTACGTCAAAAAGACTGAAAATACCAACAACCACGGGCAACGCCGTACGGGTCAGCTAGTATATAGATATTTATTAGTTAAACTCCAATTTTAATAAAAGTATACAAAGCTAGAGCGAAAACTATTCGATTGATTTCAACCAAATTTGCACCAGACATGTCAGTAGACCTGTATAGATGCACGAAAAAGGGTTTTGAAAAAACAACCCCCTTTTTGGCCAAACAACCCCCAAAAAATCAGTTATTATTTTTTTATAAAAAAACGGCTCTAACGATTTTGATAAAATTTGGCTTATTTGTAGTCTTTAATGTGCCCTACCATATGCAAAAACCCGCATATTTCTATAAAATCTCGATTGTGAATCTGCCGGCCTCTAATGCAGCGCAGTCAGCGAAGCTTCACTTTACAGTAGATATTTTCTAAATGAACTGTAGACTGGAACATTCGCAACTGTTTCATTGGAGGTTTAAGCTATGCGAATTATTACACACATATAGATACAACTTATATAAAGTAAAATTTATATACTTAACTAAAAAAATAACATGTTTACTACGTTCTATAAATAAAACAAGAATTCGCATATTGTTAATATTGTTAATTAACTGCTTGTTTGATTAATTAAGTAATCCTTAGGCCACTGCTTGATTAGGATTTACCATAATAATAAAATTTATCATTTACTGGTAAAAAAGATAGGTTAGTCAGTAAATAGGGCTTTATCATTAAAACTATAATATATCCATAAACAACGATTTTTAATGCAAATTAAAACATTTAGAATTTAAAAAGAGTGGCTTCTTTCAACTAAAATAAGATGTCTGACTATACAGAGTGTCCAGTTTCCACAGTTCGAAATTTTACATGGTTATATGTCAGCTAAAAACAAGCAAATAATACAATATAACATGTGTCATATCTCGATATGTTTTCTGTCTGTCCGTCTATATGTGATTTTTTTAAATACCTTAATACCGCGGAAATGGTTTAAGATGTAATCATGAAACTGAACTGGTTATGAATATTGATCTAAATGGGGTACATTTTACTTAAAAATGTTGTTTCTCGCATCAATTCATTGCAAAATGGCAGCAGTTCAATACGAAGGAAAAATAGCTTTATTCAGGTGATTCAGAACTTATAAACATAGGCCCGAAAAGGCTTCGTTTCCCAGATATCCTCCATTTTGTTTGTTTTACAAAATAATTCATATCTAGAGAAATGTTTGACTGATTGAGTTCAAACTCGGCATGAAGTTTAACCTAATAATGATATAGCTCAAGAAAAATAAACGATTATATCCAATCATTCGTTTCAAATAGTGGCTGTTTGAAAATTTCACACTTAAATTATTCAAACCCCATACATTTTAACAAAAAATGCCAAGACACCGTTTTTGTAGCCCTTTTGATTCCTATATTCCATGGTCTCACTGACAAAACAATAGGATGAAGGATAATAGCTATGTTATGGGTAATAATTGGTTTAACCTGGCATCCTATACCAACACAATATTATATGTAAATTTCAGTTATTATCTTTAACTTAACTATTCTAATTCATCCGATTGTTTTGACAGTTATACCATCCGATAGAAAATCAAAAGGGCTAAACAAAATATGCCTTGACATTTTTTGTTAAAATGTACGATTTTGAGTAATTTAGGTTTTAATTTTTATACAGTCGCCATTTTGAAATAGTCATACAGTCGCATGATTAGATATAATCGCTTAGTTTTCTTGAGATAGATCATTCTTAGGTTAAACTTCATGCCAAGATTGAACTCAATCAGTTAAACATTTCTCTAGATATGAATTATTTTATATATATAAAAAAAATTGGCGGATATCTGCAAAACGAATCTTTATCGGATCTATGTTTATATGAACGTTTTTTCTTATTTTTAGCTATAGATTGAGCTACCGAGACATTGCCATAGTTATGAATCACCAGGATAAAAACAACTTTCCTTTCGTATTGAATTTTTTCTTGATTTTATAACTACTCATTTCTCCACTGTATTTAAAACACTGTATTAACACTTTATAAACATGTAATTGTCTCAGTGTTAATAGAAACATCAAATTAAAAAGCGGTAACGAAGAATACATTGTTTACGATGTAAAATTACACGACAATGTGTTTCTGGATTATTATTTGTGAAATAAAGGTTTTATATATTATACCTCCCCAACACATTAATTCGTATTGCAACCTGAGTTGTGCAATTGAAAAATATATTTGCCTTTTCCAGCGAGCACAATGACCTTAAAAATAAAACTTCCTCTTAATTATTGCAGTCAACCCCTTTCTTTCAAAGTTAAATGCGATTCTAATATTAATCCCCAGGTATTTAACATTTTGTGTATTTGTGTAGGAGCAACTATTTGATCTGTTATCAATACGTGACAAAAAATGATAAGTAGGCGTATAAGGTGATAATAAAGACTTTTTGAAAGACCAAATTATGCAACTTGTTTTTTGTTCGTTCATAAGCATTTATTTTTTGAAACCCACCACTGTAAGAATTTAATGTAAAAATTTACTACATTATTAACTTAAAAAATTGAGTCCCCTTTCAACGAAAACTGTATCATCAGCAAAAACTGTTAAGCAGCCTTTAAATACACTTCTCTTGCACGTATAATTAATTTATGTAAATTATTAAAAGTATAGCTCCTAATACTGAACCTTGAGGTACTCTATACTTCGCCCATAACATATCTCCTACGATTCCATCAAATTCAACTCTTTGCGAACTATTACTTAGATAAGTTCTCCTCTTATTACTGCCGATCGTAGTGTTTCCAACAGAATACCATGATCGACCGTGTCAAAAACGTTTTGAATGCCGATTAATACCCCAACGATCTTCTTTCCTTCATTCAAAGTCAATTGCAAACAGCTAACACAATCGTTTAATGCTTTTTACATGCTTTTCTTCAACTCACTACTGTTCAACCTCTTTCCGGGTAGCCTCGGGCTGCTCCGTATAGCACATCGCGTTATAACTGCGTTCTCGCATACGTATACTAACCAAAAAATTAACCCTCATATAAAACGTATTCTTCCTCAGCGAATCTGATA